>CAUYTI010059667.1:0-37424 GCA_963575145.1 Galago senegalensis
TAACAGCCTCTCGGGGTTCCTTCCCTAGCGGCTGAGGGAACCCTGACGCGTCGGCAATAAACCAACCTCTTGCTCTTTGCATCGACCTGTGCTTGTGAGTGGTCTTTGGGTGAGCGACCCCCGGGGGTGGGCACAACAGTAGCAACTTCATTCCTGACATTGATGAACTATGTCCTTTTATTTTATTTCTCTTTTTCTTCCACTTTATCAGGATTAAGACCAATCACTTATTTAAATGACTTAGCAAGATATTTTTCTAAAGCCTAGAATTGAATAAATATGAGAATCACCGGTTCTGTAAAGGCAAGCTAAAACTCAGCTGTGAAATCATTTCCTCAATTCTTTAATTAAATGTTTTAAATTTTTTTAACTATTGATATTACTCTTCCTAATTTTGTTTTACAATAGTTAGATTCTTCCTCCTGGACCAGCCTTGCCGAGTTAAATTTGGTTAAGAAAGTAAAATTGTTCATTGTTGGGAAAGAGTTGCCTGTAAGTCTCTTAGTCACTTCTTCCTTTTCATTTCTAATTACAAGTATTTTCATTCTTTCTTTTTCCTTCATCAAATTTCTAAGACCTTTATCCATTCTTCAGTCTTTTCAAGAAAATGGCTTTTGGATTTATGTATCCTTTCTGGTCTTATTTTACTTTTTCTATTATTTTTTTCAACTTTGTAATATCTTTTTAGCTCCTGTTACATTTTCTAATTCTTTTATTAAGACAGGCAATGATTCCTCTGTTTTTGTCTTTCTTCTCTAAAACGAATATGCTCAAGGCTATAAATTTTCCTTTGAGTTCACCCTTAGCTGTGTCTCAATTTTTGCAGAAAGTGTACGCTGTTATTCCCATCTGTACTCAGCAGATTCACTTCCCACTTTCCTCCATGTTCCAGGAACCCGTCTTTCATGGGCTTTATTACCCGGCTTCTCCTGCTGGATAGCTTTTAGCTGATCTTGGCCACCAAGGAGAAGCAACAAGAAGTCAGAGGACAGGAGAAAAGAGAAGTTCTGGACCACTCAGGCCCTGTTCCATCCTAGCAGTTCTTGTGGTCCTACAGCAGTTGCTACATTTCTTCCACGGAGCATCTCATCCATAGCTTCCCCACACCCTGGATTCTTCTAATTCTATGTTCTCTTGTCCCTTTGAGCTAAGGGATTTGAAGAGTCTCCCACTGTTGCTAGTCTTCAAAACCTTCCTTAACTCTGTCCAAACCTCTATAAATAATCACTTTAAGTAAAATCTCTTCAGTTGAACCCTCCAACAAACTAATACTAACTATTCATTATTGTCCAAAGTAGCTTATTATTTCAAAATTGATTCCTTCTTTTATCCTGTATTCAATATAACTTAGGAGAGTATTTCTTAATTTCTAAAGTTAAGACTCTATCAGTATCATTTTTAAAATTAACTGTAGACTTGCAGAGACTCAGAAAAAAAAAACATAATTCTCATACATGTTTACTCAGAAAGCTACTTAAGGGTATGCTCCACCAAGATGAGAAAGTAAACCAAGAAATAAGAATATGTGGGATCCAGAAAACAGGAGATCCAACAAGTAGGAGGCAAAGAGACTTCTCTAATCATTGGAAATGAAGTTCTCAGATGCCAAGGATGCAATCCAGAAAGGAACAGGGGTGTAGGGGACCACCAACAGGATGTTTCTAATAACAAAATATAAAAATCTGGAACTGATATATCATATGTTTGATTGCACTGGCAGAGAATTTCAAAAGGTACTTTGAAGAGTTAGGAAAAATATGAGGGGTAAGATGAGAGCCAAGCAAATGAAAGAAATAAGTAATCATCAACTAAAAGAAAAATGAAAAAAGGTGTATAAAAATGAACCATGTCCATGTATATGGTGAGCAATATCACCATAATATAAATACTGAATATTAATATAACCAGAAACTGGTATCCTTCCATGTTGGGAGGGAAGAAGGGAGGAGTTATGAGGACTGCAGAGAAGTTGTAAGCGCTGTAATCCTTCATTCTACAGGAGAGTGTCAATGCACAGTGCATAAACTGAGAAATCAAAGGGGGCATAATAAACCCACTCTGTAGGAATCCAGAGGTAAATACCAGAAGATTGGAAAGTGTCCCTTCTAGGAGGCAGGACCCGGGGTGCAGAGGAGAGGGAGAGAGAACTGCTGTTTCATGATTCTCCTTGTTATTGTTGCCACTATAATTGTTTGTGTTATTTATAAGCCTTATTACGTGATTGGGCTTTTTAAATCATGTAAATATATTACTTTGGTAAGAAGTTAAATGTTTAAATAAGAAATTCAGCTTTCCCTCACCAAGCAACCAGGCACAAAATTATTCTGGGAGAAGTGAAGCCATTAACACCATAGTGTGAATTACATGAATTGGCTCTGATTTTTAATCTCAGTGCCGGTTCAGAGTTTCCTAGAAGACTCTTTAGCACAGGCAGAAAAGGGGGCATGTAGCCTAACTCTGTCCTTCAAAATACCAGCTGTGCCAAGAGACTCTGTTTTACCTTACTAATATCAATGTTCACTTCCTTCTAAATGCCAAACGAGTATATGCGTTATTAAATCTTTTTCAAATTTGATGACTTACTGCTTGAAATTTAAGAGCAGTTTTATTCTGTTTCTCATGGCAATTTCATTTTCCCCTTAGTCATTCTCCCTCCTACACTCCCACACTTAACGCATCTGCCTTCCTCAGTGTTTTGGGGGACAGCTCCATAGCATGTATATGGAAACCCACCCTAAGCCCAACAGACCAATTAGCTGCCAAGCAACACGATGAGGAGTTCTCCTGCCTGTTCTTTTGACTCAGGCTTTGTGTCATAAATAGCCCAGCAAAACGAGGAGCACCAGCTATGTGGCAGCACCACAGATTCTTTCCAGACTTGCTGGGGCCTCATTTAGGGTTCAGGGCACAGGGAGCCCAGGACTGTTAGAGACAGAAGGCTGCAGGCCATTAAAATGATGAAGCTGGTATTTTTAAACACCTGGGGAATAGGTCACCGTGAACAATTATCATTCATTTTACGATAATGATCCTGTTGAAAATTGATAAGCATTTGAATATAATTTTTTGTAAAAACATATAGGAGATCACATAACTGGAAAGAGAAGAAAAGGCCTTTAGTTCAGAGATTCCAAGTCTGCGTTGGAGGCCCCTAGGGTTGTATGAAAATATCTCAGAGGCCTCTGTGGCGGTCAGGGAAGAAGAGTGATGACTGCTGAGGCCCCCAAAGCCCCAGAGCAGTTCCTCGTTCCTTCATCACTTTACACACGGAAACACGAAGGCCTCCGGGAAGGAGGCAGAAACTCCCCCAGTAGCAGGTGGCAAAGCTGGAACCAGACTCGCGTCTCCTGATTCCTGCTTCAGTGTTTCACTACTGTCTTTTCCTGCCTTTCTTATTTTAGGTGCTTTTCTACTTATAGAGACTAAAAATGTGCGCCTTTCTGGAGAGTTATGGAGATGTTACTACTCTGCATTTTCCCCGAGGAGAGAAGTTTGATAAATTATTTAAATATCCGCTTTTCTCGGCTAAAACGTACACTGTTTTTCTCTGGGTAAAATGTGAAAACACTTCTTTTACTGAGCCATTTATATGCATCATTTTTCTTCTTAAAAGCTTCCCTTCTCCCGTATCCATTGCTTTGGAAACACGAGGAGATATAATAATAAAATATTGATCGCCCTTGCTCTTGTCTCCACCCTATTCATATGCTTCCCCAACTTCAGAATAATTTTTGTTGAGGAAGCATTCATTTGAAAATGTGTTTCTGCATTTGGGTTTTGTTCAAGGCAGCCCAGGGCACTGGCCAGGGGAGCGAGTGCCAGCGTTTGAGCACCTCAGCGTCTCTCTGTGCTGTCTCCAGGTACGACACTGCATCTCATCAGCAGCAAGAACACTGAATTACGGACCCCAGGAGGGAGCTCTCAATTCCCAGGAGATGACAGATCCAGTAAGAGGGCTGTGGTTTAAAAGCAGACTGGTCTTTGGGAGGGAGGAGGGACCATTTGGGACTCTATCGTAAGGGTACAAGTGTGGCTTCTGAAAAGCCATCGGTTGTTAGCCCTCACAGTGTCAGAGCTGGGGACAGGGCTGAGACTAGATGCAGGGGCTTTTGGAGTGGGTGCAGGTGTCAAAGTAAACAGCCCCCAGACAGAAGCTAACTGGAGACCTGATAACTACAGGTGAGAACCAGCCTCAACCAGCTTATCAGCTATCACTGTCACCGTACATGAACTTCAGCTAATTATGATATCATTCACATTGCGGTTTTAAAAATTCTCTGCCCTTATATTCTACACCTCGTCAATTTCACATGTACCCTTATAGGAGACACAATAACTAAGAAAATGCCGTGAAGGCTATGTTGACCAGTTTGATGAAAGCATTTCAAATTGTATGTAAAACCAGCGCATTGTACCCCATGATTGCATTAATGTACACAGCTATAATTTAATAAAAAAAAAAATTTTTAAACCACCGAAAAAATTCTCTGCCCTTGAAATCACCTTGACAGTTATTAGGACACCATTTAAAGTAGGAAAAGCGGAGGGAGCCCAAATCTAGGAGTTATTATCCAAATTTTTAGTACAAGCCACCCCCTTAGCCATGACTATTTCTCCCCACAATTAGTATGACTGCAAAAAACCAAAACCACCTCCCCCAAGTGCCGCTGCTTTTCTCGAGTCTGACCTCCCCTTTCCAGAGTGTACTCCACTTCCAACCTTGCAATGAAAATCTGCTTGCTGGGCTTACATGATGGGTCCTGAAATTCACCAACAACCTGGAAAACACTCTACTCTGAGCCTGCTAACATAGCACATCCACAGCTTGGGGCTGGTTCACACTGGGGTAGGGAGAAAGGCTGAGGGAAGGTCCCAATTTCTTTTCAAAACAGCAGATGTTCTGGTCTGATGACACAGGTGTCGGATTTAGAATCAGAAGAACCAAGGCTCAAAGGCTATCCCATGACCTAGACCTAGAGACTTGGCAAACTTGGATAATTTAATTAAATTTAGTAATTTAATTGATTTTTCCCCTAAGCTAGAGAAAAATACGGACTGCCTTTTTACTGATGTTGTGAGAATTCAAACAGATAATTCATGATAAATGTCAGCATATGGTCACAAATCCTTTAGGAATGCAAAGCCTCTCTCTTCCTGGAAGGGAAAAGGTGAAAACCAAAATTTCTAAGGAGACACAAGACACACCTTTTCCTAAGAAGACTCCGAAGGTGCTGGGGAAACCAATCTCCACTGAATGGTCATTGTAAAATGGATCCATCTGTGAAGTTGCACCAACTAGCACAGTGGTTCTCAACCTTCCTAATGCCGCGGCCCTTTAATACAGTTCCTATGGGTCGTGACCCACAGGTTGAGAATCGCTGAAATAGCAGAAAGCAGAGAAAGGAGAACTGCTGCAGACCAGAGGGGTTGTTCTGGTTTTCTACTGCTACGTAACAAGCCACCCTGAGACCGAGCAGTTTAAAACATTGATGATGTACTGTCTCTTACCATTCTGCAGTTTGAACTCTATTGGGAGGTTCTTCTGTGGGTCTCTCACGTGGTTTCCGTCCCCTGGTGGCTAAATGGAGATTCATCTGGAGGCTCCACTGGGAAACTAGAAGACCAGCCTCTTTCCCTCTTCGGGAAGCATCTCTGGGCCTCTCCTCCTTCCATAGTCTCTTCAGCAAGGTAGGTGGCAGCTTCTTCTACGGCAGCTCAGCACTCCCAAAAAGCAAGAGCTCCAAGAGGGAGGAAGCAAGAACTTGCAGCCTTTCCTGACGCTTGGAAGCAAAGCCCAGGAACCCTCTCCTCATTTTATGATAAAGCAGTACCAGGCCCAGCCTAGATTCATGAAATAGGAACAAAAGAAGTGTCCGGGAGAGGCCTCATAGGTCCCTGCCCAGCAGTCCAGCTAGCTGACATCCAGGAGCAATACCAGGCTGCGTTTTGCACACAGAACATTTTCACTAAACAAATGTCAAATTCTGGAATAAGATACATAAATAATTGTCCTTATTCCTGGTTAATTTTTTAGTTCTTAAATAAAATTGAGAAGGATTCAATTTGTGGCTGGCTCACCTCCCGTGGCTGCCATGGAGAATGCGGTCAGGCTCAGCGTAACTCACGTTCTTCATATAGATCACTTTCCACATCTATTTAACTAGCATCCGGGTTGATGGGAAACGCAGGAGCTTCTCATGGAAACAGCACTTATTTTGCAAATGGATTACAAAATAATCATGGTATTTTTAAAGAGTTAATGACATAATATAACTACCACCAATTTAACCTGGAATTGGGAATGTAGCTGCTGTTTTCAAAAGATTTCTGCCCATTCTTCCAGGGCCCTTTAAAAAGCAGGATCACACATTTATTTTTTCAGCACCAGGTATCAGGCCAAAGTTTATCCTGGGAAAGAGGTCACCTACAGCCTGTGATTTAGGAGCCTTGAGAAAGAGACACAGTGATAAATTTGTGACTCTCACATCTGCTGACTGCTTTCAGGGAGCAAAGCATTTCATTCCGCAAAATAAAATCTGGTTTACCGGAAGCATGGGATGGGTAGAATCCTTACCAAAATATCAGTGACTGCTGTTAGATGGTCCAGGAAAACAGGGGTAAGAGGGGAGGGAGAAACAATACTGGAACAAAAAGACACCCAAAAATGCAGGTAGCAAGAACCGAAATGAGAGTTCTAAGGCAAATTTTATTTACGAGGCCTTGCAGGATTCATGTTACCTTTCTAGGCATTTAATACAGGTATGAGCATGGTCAACAAACATGGGTAGAAGGAATAAATGTATAATGTCACTATCCATTTCCCACTAAACATGCCAGTGTCAGCCACATGAGAAGACTTACTGTGGTCCAAGTAAAAGGAGAGGGAAGGGAAGGAAAAAAAGGACATTTTTGCTACTTTTGCCTTTTCTGCGTTGGCATTTTCTCCATCGTGTGTGCCCAGGAAGAATTTTCACCACTAAAATTGTATTCATCCTTTATGATTTGGTTATAAACACCGAGACTTCCAGGAAATCTTCCTAAGTCTCTAAATCTATAAGGATTTCTTCTCTTCCAGGTCACCCAATCAGTTCCTCATTTCTTCTAAAATAATAACCCTAACACCCAGGGTCATCATGAATTTGAACATTTTCTGAATACTGAATTGATCTCTGAGAGGTATAGGTCAGAATAAGGTGAAGGCCTATTTTCAAGGACTTTGACATCTAGTAGAGAAAGTTATAGATAGTCGCAACAAGATATGCTAAGTACAAGATCAGCCTGTGTAGAAGTCACAGGATGTAGCTCAGAGGAAGGAAATAACTTCAGAAGAGAAGCAAGTGGCACAGCACCCGTAGCGCAGTGGTTACAGTGCCAGCCACATATACCCAGGCTGTCAGGATCAAATCCAGCCTGGGCCAGCTAAGCAACAGTGACAACTGCAACAGAAAAATAGCAGGGCATTGGGGCGAGTGCCTATAGTCCCAGCTACTTGGGAGGCTGAGACAAGAGAATCGCTGAAGCCCAAGAGTTTAAGGTTGCTGTGAATTGTGATGCCACAGCACTCTACCTAGGGCGACATAGTGAGACTCTGTCTCAAAAATAATAATAAGTGAAGCAAGTATCAGGAACAAGCAGTGGTGAGAAAGATTAGGGAAATAGAGGAAAACCATTCCATACTAACCTTTGCAAAAGCTTGAACCTGAATCTTCACGCAAAGTTTGTAATCCCCCACGGCTACAGAGGTGGTCACTGATGGTAAAAGTCCACAGCGGGACACAGATCTGATTATTAACAGCCTTGTGGTGAATCTCAAGGACTTGGACTTCCCGCAAAGATGAATGGAAGTCACTGCCAGGTACAGGCACAGCTCACTTCTTGTCCATCTTTGTAACCCAAGGGTGAAAGACATAACAGTAACCATATCGGCATATATTGAATGCCTACTGTGTGTCTGGCACAGAGTCAGTCATTTCACATGCATTACTTAGCAGGTACTCAGTAAAAGTTCACTTCATTATATTAAATGGAATTGCAGCCCCATTCCATCCAGACTGGAATAAAAATAGAAACTGTCATCATAACTTTAGCAGAGAGAGTTAAAAAAAAAAGTTGTAAGTTTAAAGAAGTTTCATAATGAGAAAGGATCAGAATAAAAGGGAAAAAATGATTATTCCTCAGCTAAAGGCCAAACCAAAAAGACTCGGGTGATAAGAAAAGGCAGAGTAATTTTTTAAGTGGTAAAAGAGCGAGAGAGGATTTTATAAACACTTTAAGAAAGAAAAAAGATAAACCACAGAGAAAAATGGGTCTTCTAATAAATGAGTAGGAAAAGAGAATTAACAATAAATGAGGATTGCTGAAATATTGAACTCATCCTTTGCAAGAAAAATGAGAGGAAATAACTTAGATTCCTAGCAAGTAATAAAAACCTTGCAAAATACTTAATAGGGATAGAAATTGAGTAAGGAAATCTTCATTAAATTTAATTCATCATTTTTAAATGGGCAACCTGCAGGCCTCACAAGGTGGGTTTCCAGCAGGAATCAGATCAGAGTTAGCTCTCTCCTCCCTCAGTTATGTCTCCAGAAAACAGTGACCTTGAGGAAAAGATTAAATGTGCTGGGGAAGGACAGTCCCACTTGCAGTATGGCCCTGGGACAATGCCAAGGATAGCAGATGCTGGGAACAGCAGCCATCTCTGGGAAACCCCCATGGGATCTGGCTGTCCTCCCCCAGGAAGAGCACCACTGGGCTCTCACAGGTCACTAAAACTCTCTGCCCTAAGGCTACTTCCCAATTTTTCTCAGTCTCAGTTTTATCTTTGTTCTATAAAATGGGAATACTTAGTGCAGCAAAAATGTCTGTTTCTCCTTCTAAACCTCACTTTTCTCACATTTTCTATGTCTAATACTTTCCCTAAGAGGAAGTAAAGGGAAAAAGAGAGAGAGAAAGTATGTGTATGTAGATTTATTGATATGATAGTATCTATGCAAACTTTGGGAAATGGCCAGGAGGATGGCCTGAAGCCATAGCTTCTTGCCATAGCTGTCCATCTGGGAATCTTGCCTCATCTGGCAGTGAGACTCCCTCACTGATTAAAATGATTGTCGTCAACACTAAACTCAAAGTTACTGCAAACTGACGCTTCTAGAAGATTGGAGAAAGAAGTAGAGTATGGAAGATGGAGACCCAGGAGTTTGTAAGCCTGGAATTGGTAGGTAATTAATCAAACAAGAATAATCTCAAAGCCAGAAAGTCTGAGAGGAAAGGGTTGCTCCCCTCCCCCAAGAAGGAATTCTTATTAAAGCCCATTAGCCATTATGAGGATTGTCATGTCAGAGGACCAGAGGAGTAGGCAATCACATGGTCAAGAAACCATGATAAAAGCTGGGCAAAAAAAGAGACACAGCAAAGACACAATTTGAACCAATGATAAAGACCAAACCGAATGAAAGGCAATTTGTGTCAACAAGCTCTCAAATGAAAAAAGTGAAAAATAAATAAATGGATAATCCATGGCCTTCCAAGACTTCCAGTGGGTGGGCAAAGCTTGGAGGATGCCCCCTGCAGGTGATGACCAGTCTTCACAGCCAAGATGTCCCGGAAAATACAACCAATCACAATACTGTGCCACCCATTTTCTAGTGATGTCCACGACTTTTGATGAAATTACCAGATATTCCATCTGCAGGAGATGGTTAGAATTTGGTGACTATAGGCATATTCTGCATGTATCACAGAATCTCAAAATCCTACATCCAGACTTGTGTGTATGTGGAATAAGTTTTGTAAAATATATGGAGAACAAAAGTCAGAAGTTGATAAAAGCCAAATGAAAAATACATACAACGTATTTTCCCAAGGTGTCAATAAGAGTCTAGTTCAGGGGACAAGCCCAGTGAGAAAGTAGACCTGGCCCAGGCACTTTAAGAAAAGCTGCTGCCGAGGGATTCCTACCACTTGGAAGGGGAAAGTGTTGCTGGCATTTAAGTGAAATACGCGAGGAGAAAAATTACAGTGGAGGGGACAGGATCGGATAGCCACGCTGTCAGTATCACCACCCCCAGGGACAATGCACCCAGATGGAAACAAGGCATTTTGAGGAAAAAATTTCATGTTAGGACAGAAGTCGTATAACTGTTTTCATCGGAGCAAGATAATGATCTAAATCACAATTTCAAAAGAATTGGGGAGCAGGAGTCAACACTGGCTTTTCACAGCTGAGAAAATCAAGGTTCAGTTCGGGAGAGGAATGCCTTTTCCCTAAACGTGTGGTCACATCTGGTGGGATGCCAGACACAGAGTGGCCTAAAGCTGGAGAGCAAAGCAAGATATCCCAGTGCAGTGCCCGTAATCACCTGCAGGGGGCAACCTCCGATCCTCTCCCCTCTACTCCATAAGGCTGGGTTAGACATCGCGTCTCTGGACACTCAGAAAAACGCAGGCTTTTGTCATTCTTTGCTTTCATTTTGTTTTCTAATTATTTGTATTTTTATTCTCCCCAATTGACCCCCCCAGGAAAAAAGATAACTTTATTGTTCTTTGCAAAAACTTCCAGAACTGAAAAATAGGTTACTCAACTTGCTTTTGTGAGGGTAAGTGGTCTCTTTGTCAGAATGATAGGTTGTTTAACTGGCTTCATCAAGCTGTTGATGCTTCAGGTTCATTTTAAACATTCAACTCTCTGTTTTTCACTACCCCTAACTCTACATGTTATGCAAGAAACTTTGTCCATGGTGACCAGTCCTCTCACATGCCCTAATCAGAACCCAACAAACTTGGATTATTTGTATTTTTCTTTTCCTTCCCACCCTAAAAGGGTAAGGGATGCATGAATGGTGGGACTCTAGAAAGTGCTCTGTAGATGTCTGCTGAGTGAGCAAACAGATGAATGCACAAACTGAGAACTCCAAACACAGATTGTCAAAGACCCCAGACAAGTAACCGTGAAACCAGAGCAGAAAATCTGTAAGCAGAAAGACAGGTGCTGCTCAAATGCCATCCTGAGCCCACCTGCCCTGCCACATGGCTGCTGGAGTGCTGGGCCCAGGACCCCACTCTCCCTGGTACACCTGCCTTGCTCTCTATGGACTCCTCTGGGAACAGGTAACTAGCCTAACAGCCCGGCCAACAAAGAAATGAACAAGATCTGTAAAAAGCCACTGACCCATTTATCTGCCTCCTCCAAGTTTCTTGAACTGAATGCCACATGGGGAAAGTGCCCCAGCCGAAGTGTTTCTGATCCAGGGATGATTAAAGTGAGATTCATCCTAGTGAAAGTGACAGAGAGAACAGGTGACTCATGAGGGTGTGACAGACCATGACTGCTGAGCAGAGGGGCTGTCTCCCCCCTCCAATGTCTTTATCACTCAAATCCCATTCTGAAGCACCTTCTAATTCCAAAGTCCAGGAGACTTTCTTGGCTGTGTGTGATAGCTTTTGTCACAATCAGCTGTGCCTACTGCTGGGTGGGCATGTTTGTAAAATGCTATCGAATTTTGAGCTTGCTGGGGGTGGAGAATACCTCTCATTCATCGTTTTATTCCTATCCCCGAATCTGGTTTCCAGAAGAGAGTAGGCACTCCAGTAGCAGTACCAGAGGAAGCCGCAGTCCCACCCGTAATGGAACACCTGGCTGCCATCAGGCACTGTGCACCGCTCCTGTCTACCTGTTTCATCTAATCCTGAAGGCAACCCTAAACAGTAGGCGCTTATTAGCTCCATTTTGCAGCCTTTTCTTAGAGGTGAGGAAAACAAAGGTAAGCAAGATCAAACAACCTGCTGATAATAGCAGAGTCAGGATTCACACTCACATCTCGTTGACCCCAGAGTCAGTCCCCTTTCTAGTTGAATGAACACACCACTGGCTCGGCTACTGAAGGCACAGAAATGCTGCCACTGCCTGTGACGGGAGCCTGAGTTCAAAGCCACAGCTGCTGCTGGAGACTCATTTGTCCTCTCTGCTGCTTCTACGCAGGCTGCCTTGCTCTGCCTCAGGAGTTTTGGAATGCGGAGGCCTAAGACCCTCAGAGGTTACTCAACAGGGACAAAGGCCCCGGAGTGGCCAGGCCTTCCCAGCACCCCTCTGAGGACCCAGGAGAGCAGCACTGGCAGCCTGGTGGCCTGGCTCTCAGGAGTCAGCACTTTCTTCATCATTCCCTGATGTTGTGGTGCCAGGCTCAGTTCTCCGCACAGAGGAAACCCCAAACAAAAGCACTGAATAATTTTCTTTTCCCAAATTCAAGAGGCCAAAGCCACGGTTTCCATTATGAACATGGATGACAAGAGGGAAACATCATCTGCTGAGCCTATTTCCTCTGTCCCCGTCGGCTTCCTGTCTTTTCCCCTCCCCAAGTTATTTCCAGTTGAATCCCTCAAGTCCAGGCTATGCCTATTACACGTAGTATCTCCTGAGAGGTAGGTGTCCATGCTGGTCACCCGCTTCCTATTGAATGAAATTAAAATATCAACTTGTACCAAATGCATTTGCTTCCTTTGTCTCTTCGCTCCTGTCTTTGGCCCCCTAGTGTCCTGGCTGCCGTGGGATTAAAAGGATTTTCTCTCTCTACTGGCAGCTAGTGACAGGGTGGTGGCTCCAGGTGGGCCAGCCTGCTGTCATGGCAGTCCTCAGCTGCCACCTTAGTAATTAGTTCATCCCACCCCACCACAGAGGCTCACCTCATGGCAGGGAGTCTTCCATTTGGAAGATGAGAGCTCTAGTAACATATCAAAGGGTTTCACTGCCTCTTTGAAGGAGGCACATCTTCACACAAGCACAAAGCCAGAACAAAATAAAAGAGGGTGTTTTTCCTCTACACGTGGTGCATTACTAGAAAGATTACCATATCTGATCTCCTCTTGTATCAATTTGGTATGTTGCCCAATTTCTGTGAGTAGCCAGATACACGTGAAATGGCTAGCACCACACAGACACGTAGCAGAGGTTCAAGGGCAGATAGCTCCTTTCCTACCCTCCAAGCTTCTAATCTAGACATAGCTCAACTCTAATCACTTCCCCGCAGCCTTTCTGAAGTGCCTTCCTCCACCCCAGCCCAAATTAGAAAGATGTTTCCTTGACATTCAATTTCTTTTGACAGTGATCACACTCAGGATTTCATTATTATCATTTATGAATCTTCAAGTCAGTGGCAGGGACCTTGCCTTAGTCACCTTGCTGGTAGCAGGTGAACAGAGTTGGACTGGATTGGAATGGATAGAGCCTGACATGACCAGCTCTGCTATGAACTTGCTGGGTGACCTTTCTCTGCACCTGAACTCATTTATAACTATAAAACAGGAGCGTGAGACAAGAAAAGAGGTTTTTGTCCCAGAGCAGTGGTTTTCAAAGCATCCTTTCCAAATCAGCATCACCTGGAAACTTATTAGAAAAGCAAAACATCAGGCCCACCCCAGACCTAATGATTGGAAATTCTGAGGGTGGGCTCCATTGTTAAAATAGAAGGATGGGGGTCCTCAAAAGTAGAGCATCACACCTTCTGAGAGCCCCCAAAGGTATCTGCAAAATCTCTGTTCAGATATAGATATTTGTGCATCCTCTTCTCGAAAAGAATTTGCTTATCTTTCACTGTATTCTCAGGTTCCTTCGCCTTAAGAAGTGGTGGGCACCCCGAGGTAGCTTTGCCCTATAGCTCCTTCTTGATACAAAATGCCATGAATCTTAACTATAAAAAAATACTATGTGATGATTAACATAATCACTGCTTAATTTCCATGCTGATTGATTAGAGGAACACAAGCTAAGGGACCAGTGTGATACGCCAACAAGAAGTCCATTCATGTGAGCCTGCCAAATGCTCTGAGGATGAAATTAGTCCCCAGCCTCTGTCCCTCTCCTACCTCAAAAATCATAGCTTCTCAGAGTTGGAAGGGCCACAGCCTTGGCTATGTGTTAGGATTACCCAGGGAATTTTAGAAAGAACCAGGGCTAGAGTTCAGCCCCAGAGATTCCTGCATAACTGTTCTCAGATGCGGTCTGGCCCATCTCTTTTAATAAGTTCTCCCGAGTGATTCTACATCACATCTAGAAATGCAAACCACTAAGCCTAAGGGAATGTTTCTCAAAAAATTATTGTCCACCTCCCTGCACTGGAACAAATCCAGGTCATTTTTCTGCCTATCAACCATGGACACCTGCTGCGAAATGACAGAGGCACTCAGGCTCAGAAAGCAGATCTGTGAGTGAGGATTGGATTAGATATTAGACTTCACCTGTTAGCTCAAGTCCTGAACCTACTGGAATCCCATGACCTCTCTAAGCTCAGTTTTTCTTGCCTGTAAAAAAAAAAAAAAAAATAGGGTAGTTCTGTTGACTCACATGCCTTTATAAGAAGAAATGAGGTTACCCCACCAATGGTGCTGTGGAAATGTTGCTGCACCAGCTCAGCACAGGGAGGTAAACGATGTGCTTGGGAGGTGGGGAAGTTGGAGGGACGGAGACGGATTCCACTTTCTCAGTGGGAGGACGGTGACTGTCCACTGGGTGAGGACAACAGAGCACAGGGTGGGAAGGCCAGGGCAGCGTCCACACTCCCCACAGCAGCTGTGGGGACAGCCCAGTCCAGCTTATTTCTTCCTCAGCCTTCTGGAGTGGGAGCACTAAAGGGTTAACTTATTCTAAAACTGATACAATCAAGCTTTTCCTGTTGCTGGCAGGATTGTTGTTGTTCTTGCTAATTAAAAACAGGTGCATATGCTGGAAACTTGCACTGGGAGCTTCCTCAGGCCTGGTCGCCCTGGAGACGACCATCTCTGCTGGTAACTGAGGAAGTTCTAGCTTCATTTGCATATGAGGATTTGAGTTTCACCTGAAGTTCAGAAAAGGAACAGAAAAATGACATGCTGCTCTTCAAGACAGAAAATGGCTTGATGAAAAAGTTTTCTGCGAAGGCAGAAAGGGTAGCAAAGAAAGAACAAGACCATTTCAGAGGGTGTGAAAACCGAGGCAGAAGGAGGCTGGGTTGGTCAAAGTCATTCCACTGGGTAAGAACAAGCCCTGATTCCAACCCAGCTCTCCTGGGCTTTACCCTCCACCATGTGGCTCTTCTGTCCTGAACCTCAAACCCTTGCATGATATGAAAAGTTTGCACTGGTCTAAGCCTCCACCTTGCCCTGTCGTCTATGACACAAATCCTTCCTCCCGTGACAGGAGGTAGTGTTTCCCCTTCAGTCTCAACCTGTCTGATCATCTCAGAACCAATGTCTGGACTATGAGCTAAGGAGAGAAAAGTCAGTGGAGAGACCGCACTGAGAGAGGGAGGCCCAGGCAGCAGAACAACTCCATCAAGGCTTTAATTCGATTTCGAGTTTTGTGGTTGGCCGATATAAAGCTGACATTTGGAGTAGATGATCTGGATGTCAAAATGAAGCCAAGAACTTGATTTATCGTGGTTAGGATCTGTGCCCAAGGATTTAACATCTGATTTTCCCCCGCTTTTTAATTTACAGCTCTCTAGCCAATTTAATTGGGTTCGTCTTCAGTGGGGCTAACTGTGCATTATCATTTGAGGAAGCAGCCTTTCAAAATAAAAGCCTTCAGAATTGTACAGGGAATAGTAAAGAACCAGAGTATACGAATTCCAACACTCCTCACTAATTTACCCACACAGCATGAAGCAGGGTGAGGGGAGTCTTAAGTCAGGATATTACCCGGAATGACTTGGCTGGATGACAACCTCAGAAAAGTTTAACACAATCAACTTCTCTTCCCCAAGTCAATCACTTGAGGATTTGAAAATTTCCTTCTGTGTTCTTTCCTTTGAACAAAGGAACTCAAAGTTACCTTTCTGAATCTTTCCCTCAAATTTAGCTTTCAAGATGTTATCGAAAGCAAATTTTTGAACGATCAACCAACTCCTCAGCATCACTCAATTTAGCTGTCACTCAACAACTCTGAAGGAGCTGTGAAAAAAAGTGGAAATTGCACTAGTCTTAAAGTCAGAAAATGTGCATTTCTTTTTCTCTCTGGATTGTATGACCTTGAACAAATCACGTCCCCATTTAACTCAAGTGTTTTCACACCTCTAAGAGCAACACTGTCCCTTTCTGTCTCAGGAATCCATGAGGATCAGTTGGGATGGCCTGAAGACATCCATCCATTTATTGCTTATACGATAGTGCTGAAAGTGACTCTCTCTCTGCGAGCTGCATGGGGCAATTGCAGTAAAGAATAATGCGTGGGTCTTAGGGTCAGGCACCCCCAGAGTCATAGCCCAGCTCTGCCACTAACAACTTCCCCTACAGTGTCCCAGCTATAATTTCTTCTACTATAAAATAGGAGTAAGATGCTACCTATTTGTTGTCAAGATTAAAGAACATGATTAAAATCCCAATAATCAACATTGGGTAAAAATGGAATGAAATTTCCTTCCCTAGAGTTTAAGCATCCAGATTCTACAGCCGGAGTAGCCGGCTCAAGTCCCAGCCAGCTATGCAATTTCCTAGCTCTGTGACTCTGGAAAAAGCTAATTAAACTCTCTTAATCTCACTTTCCTCATCTGTAAAATAGGGAGAATTAGAGTGCCTAATAGAGTTGCCATGAGGATTAAATGAATATATTGCGATTGTGTGCCAATGAACAAGGCAATGTTCTAAGAAATGTATTTTTAGGAGGTTTTATTATCATGAGAACATCGTGGAGGGTACAAACCTAATGGATAGAGCCTATCGCACACCCATGGATGGGCCCATTGCTCCTGGGCTACAAACCTGGACAGCATGTCACTGTACTGCCTACTGTAGGCAACTGAAACACAATGGTGAGTGTTTGTATATCTAAACATAGAAAGGTACAATAAAAAAATGTGTTTTTAAACATAGAAAAAGTACAATAAAAAACCCATACTGTCATCTCAGGAGACCACAGCTGTATTTGTAGTCCGTCATTGACTGAAACATCATTGGTGTTTGAAAAGTGCTTAGAAAGATGCCTGCTGCTAGTAAGTGCTGTTTAGCAATCCATTTTAGTAAGAATTCTCTCAAAGTTGCACTTTACTCAAGCAGCACTAGTAAAGACAATTAATTATAGGAAAGGCTGACCCTAAACTTCAGCCCTCATCCCCTTACCTCAAAAGTACTAACATTTTCAACTAGGAAAATCTGTCTCCAGCATAGATAGACATAATCCAGAAAAAAGACAGAAATTAGATGTCCCATCAAGTCGTAGCCATGCCAGATGATCTAGTGACTTTGAAAGAGTAAAGGTTGGTCACAGATGTGCATGACACCCCCCCCTTTTCCCCTTTATGTCTCCTTCTTCTTGAGTTCGGTCACTACAGCAGAGGCTGGAAGCCACTCTCTGCAATACCACTTCCTCTAGGTAGGTTATGAAATTTCTCGCCATGTATTCATTTAAAAAAATAAAAGGAAAGAAATTCTTTTAACAAGTCAATTTAGAAACCCTGTGGTGTTACAAGGGATTTTTGTATCCGATATAACGTTATAGGCCAAGGTTTCATTTTGCCTCCTATTCTGTAGCCTAGTCTGCAGCTATTTCATTTGAAACAACACATGGCAGAGACTGAAATTTCCCAAGAGCATTTCAAGGAGCGATTTCTCATTTCCTGCCCTTAGGAATGGATGTTCTTAAAATAGAAAAAGTTTCTTCTGAAATCAGGTTAATATGAACATGAAATGATGGGGGGAAAATTTGAAAAGAAAGAACATTAAACCTATTACAAAGCTATTTATAAAAAGGCTGCATCTCATCGATAACAATGAAAACAAGCCACTCGTTGGCACTGGGACTATTTAGCTTTCATTCACTCATTAATTCACACGTGTATATGGATTTGTGTGCCAGAGGCTGTGATCGGCATCAGCATTGATAGTCCGCTGGGAAAGGAGGACCAAGGACAGAGACAAGCGAAGGCCTGTGCTGCGGCGTGTGGGTAGAGTTGGGAGCTGGACGCCTCCAACCACTGGGCGATGATAAGGAAGGACTTCCGGGGAGTTTCCCAAGAGGGAGTCACTGAGAACTGCTAAGAGTTGGGCAGAGAAGGAAGAGGCCTTGACCACAAGGAGGCGCTCAGTCCTGAAATCAAGGGACCCAAAGGCGGGAGAGAAAGTGAAGTAAAGCGTGCAGGCAATGGAGGCGGGCAAAGCTAGAGAAGAAAGCCAAGGCCAGACCAGGAGAAGCCAAGGGAGCTAAACTCACCGACAGAGATGTCATTTCTACCCTGAGAGCCAGAGGAAGCCCATAATGGATTTTAAGCAAAGGAGCCATGTTTTCAGATATGTGTTCAGGAAGAGAACCGGTGGCTAGGTGCATGATGGAGAGGAGGGCCCCAGGCAGGGGAATGATGGAGCAGAGGGCCCCAGGCAGGGGAATTGGGCAGGTTAGAAAGCCGCTGCAATGCCCCGGCAACGGGAGAAGAAGGCATGGCCGTGTGAGGGAGAAGGGGACGCTGGTTTAGGGATTTTCAGAAGAGAGCCTCCAGCAGCCTGTCTTTTAACCACATAATGTCCTACAGTTATTCAGACGGCCAAACACATAATCCCAAAGCTGGACACATGTGAAGACAACAGCTTGCTTGTCGCACATAACTACAGCCCGGCTGCACCGCACAGGGCCACTTGGGAGCCTGCGTTGAGAGCAGGACGCTCCAGCAGGAGGCAGGTTTTGTAATATCAAGAGAGTGGGGCGTCTCCGGGTTTCCGGGGGATGATGCTTGAGTCATTCGGAGGGATGGCAGGGAACTGAAACTGCTAGTTGGGGATACCCAGAAATTATAACTGGTCCATTATTAAGGAGCCCTGTTTAGCTGCGGGACCTTATGTGCTGGGACAGACAGGGGAGAGGAACTAGTAGTTAGGCCGTCTGAGGGAACCCCGATTCTATCAGAGGTCAAGGCAGCTCAGAATAAATAAATGTTGGCCTGTTAATGAGAGCCGTGGGAGGTGAATAGGAGAGAGGAATCCAGGTATCTCTGGGCTCTCTGGTTTGGGGGAATGGGTGGGTGATGGGACACTTCCTGTGTTCATTTTGGGCAGTTAGTGGGAGAGATGGAGTATGAAAAGTCTGTGGGTCAAACTGGAGATATCTAACAGTGATTGGGTACAGAGGGCTGGGAGCTTAGGAAGCATTCACCCTCCTTCTCTGGGATTCTTTCTCTTTACAGGCTCCCTATTTTGTGGATTTCATCTAATGCCACTAAGTTTTTAGACAGCAAAATCTTACTGATACAGGAGGTCATCTACGTGAACGCAGGTTAGACAGGAAGCTGAGAGCCGAAGTTTCCAGGGAGTGATGGAACTGGCCATGGAGGGGCAACAACAAAGACAGGGTGGGTGCATATGTGTGTTTAATTTCCTTCCTTTCTTCTATTCCAGATACTTAGCATATTATCAAAGGTTTCTGGAGAAAAAAATTTAACCATAAATGGGTGTTCAGTGCTGAAGGGTAATAGTCACAAGAGTTAAAGACTCAAGAAGAGGTGCGTTGGAATTCAGTCTCCACTCCACCTGTAAGAGCTGTGTGACCAACACAAGATACTTAACCTCTCTGAGATGTCTGTGTTCATCTGTAAAATGGGCTAATGGTAAGACTATTAGGTTGCAGTAAGAATTAAATCAAGATACTTGCTAGTAAGTCTAGGCTTTAATTTGTTTCCTCCCTGCCACTAACCTGATTGATGATAGAGAGCCAATCCAGGCTCTTCTCTGACCTTGGTTTCTCACCTTTAAAATGAGAAGTTTCAATTAAAAGATCTCTAAGCCTCTCTACCACTTACATTCTGTGAAAGCAAAGGAAAGGACAAATACTCTTTAGGATTCAACACCTATAAGGCAAGAACATTCTGTGAATTGTTTTAAGGCTTTTAAGTAAGTCTACTGCAGCGGGGCAGAAAATTTTCATTGTTTTCTCGCATTTTCTGTTTTATTTTCCTTTAAAAAAATCAGATAGTTACTCCTTGGTAACAAGATAAAAGAATCGCATCTAAGTTACATCCCGCTGACAGTCTGTTTTGCAGAATAGCTAAATATCATGCCTAGATTGCCTTCAGTAAAAATTTTACATATGCATGTATGTATATATGAGTGATAGCCCAATCAGGGCTGAAGAGTGATTTCTCTCACTGTAGCTACTGTAACGTTGCATGGCAATCTTGCCCAGCAGATGGACCACTGCATAATGGTTCGTTCCTGAACCCTGTCTGGTAATTTATTGGCTCTTCCTTGACTATTATTGTCTCAGCAGATGCCTTGGGTACTCAGAGATGGCCAAGTCTGTAATCTCAGAGTCTGAGGTTATCTTTTTTCATTGTTGTGGCAAAGCAGACAGTGCATCACATGCACAGTGTTATTATTCTGTTCCCAGGCCTATTCCGAACTCTCTGTCCATAAGGTGGGCCAGATTGTGACGGCTTCCTTCTTTGTCATCCATGAACACTGGAAAGCAGAAAGAATATGGGCTTTTCTATGGAAACAGGTTATTCGTGGCTGGAGCAAGGGCAAGAAGGCTGGCAGATGTAATCTACATAGAAGGGACCAGAAAATGGTAAATGAATGTATTAGTTGCTATATTTAAAAATACCCCAAAACTTAGCAACTTAAAACAACATGTATTTATTATGTCACAGTTGCTGTGAGTCAGGACTTGGACTTCTCAGTTTCCCACAGGGGCTGCAATCACAGTGTTAGCCTTGGCTGGGGTTTCATCTGAAGGCCTGCCTGGGGGTGTACTGCCACCAAGGTCACTCACAAGGTTGTTGGTAAAATTCAGTTCCTTGAGGGTTTGGGGAGTGAAGTCTTCTTGTTTCTTCCTGGCTATTGTCCAGGAACTGCCCTCACTTTCTTGCCAGGTGGGCCCCACCTACATGGCGGCTTGCTTCAACAAAGCCAGCCAGGAAGAGGGTCGACAAGCAAGATGAAGTCACAAATTTTCATAGCCTAATCACAGAAGTGCCATCCCATTACCTTTGCCTTTACTATGGGTCAGAAGCAAGTCCATGGAAAGGAATTACAAGGTGTGACTGCCAGGAGGCAGAGCTGATCAAGGGCCATCTCGGAGTCTACCTGCCACCACCACAAGGGTCAAAACTGGGCTGCGAGGCACGGTCAGGTAATGGGGACAAGGGAGGCTGAGCATTGCTCTGCACCTACAGTTGCACGCCCTGAGGCAGTACTCTGGCTGCCCTGGGTAAGGAATGCCTTGTGCAATTTATGTGCCCCTTTTACATGAAAACTCCATATACTAAAAAGCCACCCTGAGTCAAAAATGCACATACCTGGAGAGAGAATCAGCTTCCTCAGTAGGCAGGGGTGAGAGCTTTGATGAATTCCAAAGCTCACGGTCCAATAAAGGCACTCAATTTCTTTGTCCCCACCCTTGTGGCATCTGAGACATACTATCTTCCAAACAAATCAGATGTGCAGGACAAATGCAGCTCAGGCCTCCACTTGAGATCCCTGTTTTATAATTTGCCACATCCGGCTCGGCGCCTATAGCTCAACCGGCTAAGGTGCCAGCCATGTACACCTAAGGTGGCGGGTTCGAATCCCCAGTCCAGACTCGCCAAACAACAATGACGGCTGCAACCAAAAAATAGCCGGGCATTATGGCGGGTGCCTGTGGTCCCAGCTACTTGGGAGGTGGAGGCAAGAGACTCGCTTGAGCCCAGGAGTTGGAGGTTGCTGTGAGCTGTAATGCCACGGCACTCTACCCAGGGGGACAGCTTGAGGCTCTGTCTCAAAAAATAATAATAATAATAATAATTTGCCACATCCAAGTTCCAGCCTCTGCCTTTTGAGAAGGGTGGTGCCCCAATCTTGGTGGGTTTGTTCTCATGGCCAGTGCTCAGCCTTGGAAAACCAGCCATGGGGCTCCCCTTTCTGGAAGGCAGGTCTGAAACTGCCAAACCTGCTCTCTAACCAGAGGTCATTTTACCAATGTTACAAGATCCCCTTGTTCCTTGTGCTTTATTTATTTAGCAAGAGATCACTATGTACCTACTCTGTTCCAGGCACTGCACTGAGCATTGATATGTGGAGTAAACAAGATTTTGCTTTAGAAAAGGAAGAAATCCACATAAAGAAATCAATACATTAGATACTTTTTCTTCCATTCTTGAGATACTTTACTAAAAAGATTATGTTCCAGCTCCATCCATGTAAACACAAAAGAGGTAAAGTCTCCATCTTTTTACTGCTGCATAGTATTCCATAGTATGCATAGACCACAATTTATTAATCCATTCATGGGTCAACACAATAATTAAGTAAATGAGGTGAAAGCTATATTAATTAGTTTGATGTAAGCACTCCAAATTGTATAAAAAATCAACACATTGTATCCCACAAATGTATAAATGTATTCATGATCTATGAGTATATGACTTCATAAAAGGAAAAAAGAGAAATCACACAATGATTTTGGGGGGGTTGGGTGCAGAACACGTTCTCAATCTGACCCTAGTTTAGTTAGAACACAAACAAGAGACAATCTGAAAAGGAGAGAAGAGATGTCTAGTTTGAGCTGGGCCTTTAAAAGGTAAATAGGTATTAAGTAAAAAGAAATCCAGCAGGCAGAGAGCTGGTTGTACAGAGAGGTGAGGAAAGTCATAAAAGGGTCACTTTAGTGACTCAGCCATTAACCCAGATGCAAAGAGCCTGAAGCCATAGCAGAGACCACAGTCCTCTGTTCTGTCCCCACGAGGCTTCGGGACCATATAGACAAGTCTACACTTGGCCCTGAGAGCACAAGGAAACCCCAGAGAGTCCCCTGTGAAGGCCACATGATGAGATTAGTATTTTAGGAAGCTTGGTACATTGGGAAATGGAAGTAGAGAAAACCAAGATTACAGTTGTGAACTAGGAGTGAAGCTCCCTCGGTGACCCAGGGATCCTGGAGGAGAGATGTGGGCAGGAGTGATCCCAAGGGGCAGAGTTTCTGGGGTGGTGACCTCAACTGGGACAGAGGTGGCAGGAAAAAGAGAAATTGCCAGAGTTTTGGAATAAGTTAGATGGCGGAAGGAGGATGCAGAGGGCACCTGGATAGATAGCAGTATCAATTTCAAGGATAATTTGTATATGAACTGGAGCAGGTTTGAGCAGAAGGATGCCCAGGTGAGTTTTGCATCTGTAGAGCATATTGTTCCTGTGGCTTCTCCGGTTGAGATGAGCACAGGCCTACCTGAGATGTGGGGATGCATATGGCACCGTGGATCCCTTCTGACAGTCCCTGGGTTCTGCACATAAGTGTGCAAAGTGGAACAATTTTGGAAATTTAAGAGGAACGGTATTTTGAATTATACAAACTAAAATCAATCTCAGAACAACAAAATCAAATAAAGTTTTTCCAGGGGTCTTCTCTGGAACTTTCAGAAGATGCTAAAACGCAAATTACTGCCATCGAGATGATGTAAGAAATTTCAAAGTCTCCAAAAATATATTCAGGAATGTGTAATGGACTAGTTGGTGCTCATTTGAAATTCTGCTTTGGAATAAATTGCTAGAAAGAAGTTGTTTTATATTCCTTTTACTGCTAATGCCTCACAGTTGAATCCACAGAGCCACAGCCCTACTTGCTAAGTCTGCTCTCCAGATACATGCAAAAGGCTTCCTAGCACACATTAATTTATCAGACGTCGACATTGAGAACCAAAAACGTTAAGGCAAATCCAAAATATTCTCCCCAGTGGAGATGAGATACTCCAGCAGTGTCCTCTCACACTTCTTGCTATCTCATACATAATAATATCCCCTCCTAATCTGAAAAGGTTCATTCCACAGGTTTCCTTTTGACCAGGAAAACAACCTCCCGTGAGCTTCAGTTTTTATTTTCTCACTGAAAGACGTATCAACTCTGGAAGTTGTGGGGCCTTTTAGGGAAAGTTGCCAAAGCTCTCACTTCATTTTTCTGTAGTTCAGAGTTGAGGGATTTCTTTTCTCAAACCATTTCCTTCCCCTACACAATTATCCCCGCAGTGAAAAACACATTAGATTCATGTGTGATATTTTTAAAATGCAAATACCCCCTATAAGAGGGTTAGGTCTCTGGGTTGTTCCTACACTAATCTGAATTATTTTCAATCTATTACACTACTCTCTGGCCCTTGGCTGAAATCTGCCTACTCAGAGACAGACAGTTTGGAAAGACATACAGGTCACTCAAATAAGGGCAAGTGAAGTTCTATGAAGTGATTTCTCGTTTCCCTGGGCTTTGTAAAATTAGAGGTGTGTTCCCAAAAGAACTTTCACAAAGATCAATTTTCAAATTTGAAGTCTGGTGCCCTGGGTCATGCAGATCGGAAAACACTACGAAGACACTTGCTAAATTGATGATAATTCCGCATCTGTAATGCTTATTGCTGCCTCCCCTCTCCTTTTCTATACGCAGAGTTCTCACGAGGACAGTCTCATGAGCAGTTACCCCAGGGGATGGCCAGACATTCTTCTTAGCTCTTTTCCCCACACCAGAGAGGTATTATTCCGAAAATTTGCAAACTGGAAATATTCACAAATCCTAGAACTCACTTCTTTGTCTTGGTATTTGCCTTAATAAAACTAGACTCCTGTTTTACCCATTACTGAGTAAACCATCTCATTTAGCTTTACTTTTTGACCTATAAAATATGCTCATAAAAAGTTAGGTATGACTACTTAAAAGTTTAGGAAACCCATCTGCATTTTGGCTCACACGTTTCCCTCTTTTTGAAACGGCATTTCCCCCATCCCCAAAGTAAAATTGAGTTTACCCTTCAAGGTCGCTGTGCCAGTGCAGTATTTTCTGAGTCCCTCCACTCAGAATGGTTTACTCACCCCCTCCTTGGTAATCTCTGGTTGATTTATTCTTGCTACAATTATCACACGGCCATTTGTATATCTTCCTGTCTTTGAACTATGAACCCCAGAAGGGCAAGAACTATGTTGTATTATATTTTGTTATACCATAGAAATGTTTGAAAGGAATTAAATTAGAAGGTTAAGCTAAACTAAGAACAGTACAGAATTGATTTATTCAGCAAAATTTTCAGCTAACCCTTTGGATCAGTTTTTCCATAAGAAAAACATTGAAATAAACTTTCAAGAGGATGTAGGATTCACCCATAAGAATACACAAATCTTTTATCCCGTGTAATTCCTACTTCTCCTGATCACATCTATTCTAGAAAATCTCCATCACCTCCTGTTACAGTGAGTTTGAAACTTCTCTGTGCTTAAGAATCCCCAAGGAATGTTAAATCCAGATTTCTGGGAGAAGTATCATTTTGTATTTTTTAAGTTCCTTAGTGGTCCTGATATAAGAGGTCACAGAATCACACTTGGGGAATGGCAAGAACAGCAGACATCACACCTAGCTCAGCTGCAGATAGAGAGGCCTCTGCCAACAACAGCTCCTCTGCCACTTAACACCCACTCAGCTCTAAGCTTGCTTCAGATGTGCTGGTACCTTGAAGGCTTTTCAAACTGCAATGGGGTGAGCTCAAAAGAGTTTGGACTGAAGGGAGAATGACCTTGGTGCCAATACAGACTCCACTAAATGATTAGCTGTTGACTTTGATTTTGTCCTGAAGCAAGAAAATTGGGGGAAATAACCATTCCAGTTGGTAGTTGTGTAGATAAGTGAAAATGCATATAAGAGGTGCTGATATATAAGAGGGGCTTATAAGAGAGAGCTTTCTTCTTCTTTGTTTGATAGTGGCTGTTGGGCATCTAGTGGACCCCAACCTGATACAGTGGTCATCAAAAGAGACAGTGCTGGGAAAATCATAAAACTTATACCAAATTTAATGCATAAAACCAGAAGCCTGTGAGGGCATACACTGTTTCGTGTGCCTGGTGGCAGCATGAGAACAATGCAGCACCTGTCTTGTTTCCTGGAATCTTTTTATTTCGTACACAGCAGAGTATACATGCAAGGATGCACAGCAGTCAGTATTCAGCAGTCAAGGTTAAGAATGAGATCAGGGAGATTACAGCCCCCAGGAAGGTTAGTTAAAGGGTATAAACAGGGACATAGGGAAATGGAATATCTGCAGAGGATAGATAGCAGTGCAACCAGAGGGGGGGTGGTGAGCAAGTCTCTTCTCCTCAGACAGACATCTCAGCTTCTCTAGCCTAAGCTAGTAGATGATGGCCTCAGCTTACCTGCACTGCTGAGTTCCCCACACAGGGATAGTCATGCAGACATTCCCCTGGCTGGGCACTTTACCCTGAGTTGGAAGGTCTGTGAGGGATTCAGCTTCTCCATCTCCCCAAGTGGTAATATACACGCAATGAAACTTTATCACTTCAGCAGTTTTTAAGTGCACGGTTCACCTGTAAGTGTGCAGTGGCATTAATTATAGTCACACTGTTTTGCCATGATCATCACCATCCATCTCCAGAATTTTTTCATCTTTCCCACCTGAATCTCTGTACCCATCAAACACTAAGTCCCATTCTCCATCCTCCAGCTCCTGGTAACCGTTATTCTACTTTCTGTCTCTAAGAATTTGACTATTCTAAGAACCTCATGGAAGTGTGTGATGGTTAAGTTTATCCAACCATCTTGTCATTTTGGCTGGGCTAGGATGCCCAGATGTTTGGTCACATATTATTTTGCATATTACTATGATGGCCTTTTTAGGAAAGATGTACATTTAAATCAGTGGATTTTCAGTAAAGCAAATCACCTTACATTATGTGGGTGGACCTCATTCTAACAGCTGAAGGTTAGACAAGACTGACCTCCCTGGGCAAGAGGGAGTTCTCCAGCAGACTGCTTTGGACTCAAACTGCAACTCTTTCCTGAGTCTCAGCCTGTCAGCCTCCTCCTTGAGATTCCTTGAGATTTGGAATTCACCAAGCATCCACAGTCACATGAGCCAATTTCTTAAAATAAATTTTTTTCTATATGAAGATGCATCCTGTTGGTTCTGTTCCTCTGGAGAATTCTAATATAAAGTGGAATTATACCACACTTTTCCCTTTATGACTGGATCACTTCACTTAGCATCATGTCTTCAAGGTTCATCCATGTTGAACAGGTGTCAAATTTTCCTTTTAAGACTGAATAATAGCCATTGTATGTATCAACCGCATTTTGTTCATGCATTTGTTCCTTCATGGACCCTTGCATTGTTTCCGAGTTTGGGCTGTGGAGAATAACACTGCTGTGAACATGGGCATACAACTATCTGTTTGAGTCCTTGCTTTCAACTATTGTATATAGCTACCTAGAACTGAAACTGTGAGATGACATGGTAATTCCATGTTTAATTTTTTGAAGAATCGCATGCCATTTTCTACAATGGCTATACCATTTTCCACTTCCATTAACAAGGTACAAGAGTTCCAATTTTGCCACATCCTTGCAAACATTTGTTATTTTCTGGATTGGTTTGTCTGTCTGTAATAGCAAACCTAAGGGGTGTGGAAGTGTTATTCTTTGTGGTTGAATTTGCATTTCCCTAATGTCTAACAGTTTCTAGTGCTCTTCATTTGCTTATTTTCTATGCCTATATATTCTTTGGAGAAATGTCTATTCAAGCCCTTTGCCCATTTTTTAATTGGGTCATTTGATTTTTGTTATTGTTGACTTGTTTATTATTAAGATTAGAAATTTATTCCACAGGGTGTTTATTCCAAATCCATTCCTTTTCTTCATCTTTTCATGTTTACTGTTTTTCACTTTATTTATTTTCCCTTTGTCTTGTTAACTTTTCAGTATTCATTAGCTTTAGCACTTGTTAATTTTGTAGGTGATTAGCACCTTCCTAATATATTATGCTACAACAGACACATACGAATGAGTGGGTTTTTTTCTCTAATCCCTTCTATTTTCTTCTTCTGGTTTAAGAAGCTCCCAAGTGACCTGTCATGGAAAGCTAATGGCACAGTCCTCTGTCTTTGATTCCAAATGCAAGTCTAGTGAATATATCATGACTGGAATCCTAAAGTGATTATTTTTATTTCTAAGCAGATTGCCTTTCACAGCACACAGAAGACAAAACACAAAGCTTTCCACAATAAAAAAGAGAGAAAAGAAAGAAGTTAAATCTATTTTATTTGTTGTAAGTTTATGTTATACTTTGAAGAGCTTTGGATTAAAAAATAAGAAAAAATAATAATATCTAATCATAAAATAAATACATAGTATATGTAAAATATTAGCATCTGCTTATTTTAATGTAAATGATAAGCAACTATTTTTGAGTCCTATTTTTGGCACTCAAGCCCTTCTTTATTGATTTTTCACCTGAAAAGAAATGTAGTTTAGTTTAAGAGCTAGCCAGGTAGTTTTTTGTAAATAACATCTATTTCACTGTGACATTAATTGCCACAATCCGAATCACAACATTTTAGAAATCCTCTTGGAGTTGGAAAGGACCAAAGGGAAACAAGGCCCTCTGCCAAGGACTAAAGAAATATTGGACAGTGAAGAGCAGGTTCACAGCTGCCCTCCCTGGCCATCCTTATCATCCCTAATAGGGCAGAGATTCGGCCCAACATGCATGTGGAGTCAACCCACAGTCCCCATGCTCTGGTCAGAACTTTGGCACACATTCGTAATAAAGCTCTGGGTGACCTTAGAGGGTTTTGAAACTCAATAAAGACCTTAACTGAAGTCTGTTCTTGAGTTCCTTCCAAGGGCAAGTTTGAGCTAAATAGTCTTTTCACCTAGCCTGTCCCTTCTTCCTTAACATGGGCTCAGAATCCTCTGGATCCCTGCCTCAGTGTGGACTGTAGAGCACTAAAACTGTCTCAACTGTTGTTCTCCAAACAGCCAGAGACAGGCTCCTTCAGAGTCAAGAAGGAGCGGAGATACTCAGCATGCAGATTCCCGGGTCCTACCCAGACCTACTGAATCTGAAGACCTGAGGATGGCTCTGAAGAGGGATCCACCTTCAGTAACTCTCCAGGTGATTCTTACATACACTAAAGCTTGAAAACCACTGACCTACCCCTCTTAACGTGTCAGAATTAGGTGCTAAAGCAGGAGTGCCCAATGTTTTGCATTTTTCTCTGCTGCACATTGGAAGAATCAGAGTTATCTTGGGCCTACACATTAAACAAAAACACTAACGAAAGCTGATTATAAAAAACAAACAAACAAACAAAATCAGCTTCCTGGATCACTTCTCATGATACCTGACACCACAGATAAGCAAAATATCCTCACAAAATCACCAAGTGACCCTGCAGTCTGCAGCTTGGTCACCCCTGCACTAAATGTTCCCTGACATTCTGTTGGTCATCAATTTTCCCATGATGGCAAAGATTTTATGTGAAAATACAATGTTAATTTTTTGTTTTTGTTTACAGCCAGGGAATAGAGGAAGGGTAGGGGAAGAAGGCTGAGATTGTGTATATTCCCAGGGGAGAAAGTCAGCCCTGAGCAGCTGATCCCAGGGCCAACAACAGCAATCAGATTAGACTTTGCCTTCTCCTCTTCCTAATCCTGAAAAGAAACAGCGTAGAAAGGGAGGAATGAGGGTTCCAAGAATAGGACAGAGAAAGAGTGACGAGCAGCCTAGCCTGCACTTCCCCACGTCCTGCTGTGGGATTTCAGAGTTAGCCTGAGTGGGGCGGGCGGGGGGAAGATACTGAAGCATGAATAGCATGAGAAGGCACATTTTGGCTTAGATTGGACTGGAATTTTAATTGAAAATAAACCCATGTGCGTACCTGACAAACCATAAAAACTATAGGCCCTGCCAGCGACATCATTCCAGGGCAAGGAAGTGATATCTGACAGCTTAGGATTGAGGCGCAAAGTGAGATAAAATAGCTTTCTGCTTGCACCCTCCTGAGTCTCTCCTGGTCAGTAAACCTGTTAAAACCTTTTTGTTACCAGATGCCCATATTTGACCCTTGTTAATGGCTTCTGAATGAAAATAAACCTGACTATTTCTGGGTCGTCAGTGTAGGACATCTGGCCAGGCTTTGCCATGGGGGACTAACCAGACTTCACGGGCAACAGACCACATTACTGACCAACCTCCTGAAGAAATATTGCTTTTCTAATCCCAACCCTTTGCCGTACAAATCACTTTTTTATAATTATTATTGTCATAAAATAAAAGAGAAACTGGGACAAAGGTCAGAGAGATGAAGGTCTGTCACTTTCTAAGTCTCACAAGCTCTACTGCTGCAAACACCTCTCCTTTTCCAATAGAGAGTAGGGAGAAGGTTGATTCAGCTCTGGAACCTGGTGTTTTGAGACTAGAGATTCAGTAGTCACTAAGAACAGGGAGTTCTTAATCCAGAGAAATCAAGGCTACTCAGGGATCTGAAGCCAAAAGCCTCAAATGAACAAATGAGTGAGTGAATGAATGAATGAATGAATGAATACCTAACAAGAATGTTGAAGAACCAGGATCTTCAACATCAGATTATGAGAGTTGATAATTCCAAGGAAACCAGGGATAGAAGTGACGTAGGATAAAGAGGAAGGAGCAGGATCTAGGGAGATGCCAGCAGCCTGAGAGCACGTGGGGTGGGAGACACACCTGCTTGCAGTGGCCTTGAGCAGTTCATTGTAAAAGAAACTCCTGCAGTTTCTTTTCTAAAGTTGCAAGAACACCATGTGTGAGGGTTTGCTGGACTTAAAGGACCAGGACAGATGGGCAGCTGTCATGTGTCTTGTGCATCAGTGATCCAGGCAGGCCTAGTGAAGACAGAGCACCCCGCAGTCCCGGGCCCTCTGCTGTAGCACACAGTGGGTAACGCACATGTGCTCCTACATGGTCAGCAAACTAGGACAAGATAGTGCAGAAGTCACAGCAGCAATTGTTCCCAGCATATCAATGTCTTATGCTACAAATAACAGCAGCTGAATTCAAAGGATGCCACAGAGCAGGGTCCGGTGACAGTGCTCTGCCATGGCCACATCCACTTTCGTCTTCTGCGTCCTGTGTGGCCTCCTGTTCTGTCACATGAGTCTCCGTCACTACTCTGCCTGATCTGTGGGCACTCGGCTCTGTTTCCGAAAAGCGGCAGCCCAGCCCTGCTGTACCCTCCCCTCCATTAGGAGCTGTGACCTTTTTTAAAGGAAAAATTCTGGGCTCGGCGCCTATGGCTCATGCGGCTAAGGCGCCAGCCAAATACACCTAAGGTGGCAGGTTCGAATCCCCAGCCCGGGCCCGCCAAACAACAATGACGGCTGCAACCAAAAATGGCCAGGCGTTGTGGCGGGCGCCTGTGGTCCCAGCTACTTGGGAGGCAGAGGCAGGAGACTCGCTTGAGCCCAGGAGTTGGAGGTTGCTGTGAGCGTGATGCCATGGCACTCTACCCAGGGGAATAGCTTGAGGCTCCGTCTCAAAAAAAAAAAGCCAGACAAAGCATGCCTGCCATCTGAAGTTGGCCCATGAGTCGCCATTTGCTTGATAATATAAGTTTCCCAAAATGCCATCAATAGAAAATGCACTTCAATATTCTCTTATCTCTACATAGAATACCTCTTTCTCGGTTGCTGTGAGCTGTGATGCCATGGCACTCTACCCAGGGGGATAGCTTGAGGCTCTGTCTCAAAAAAAAAAAAAAAAAAAGAATACCTCTTTCTCTCTGTCTCTTTTTGAGACTCTGTCGCCCTGTGTAGAGTCTTGTGACCTCATAGCTCACAGCAACCTCAAACTCTTGGGCTTGAGCAATCTTCTTGCCTCAGCCTCCCAAGTAGCTGGGACCACAGCTATGTGCCATCATGCCTGGCTAGTTTTTCTATTTTTAGTAGAGACAGGATCTCATTCTTGTTCCAGTTGGGTCTGGAACTCCTGAGGTCAAGCAATCCACCCTCCCTGGCCTCTCACAGGGCTGGGATTACAGGCATGAACCACTGTGCCCCACCTAATACATTTCTCATTCTTTTTTTTTTCCTCTAAGAGACAGAGTCTCACTTTGTTACCCTAGGTAGTGTGCTGTAACGTCACAGCTCACAGCAACCTCCAGCTCTTGGGCTTAGGCGATTCTCTTGCCTCAGACACAAGGCCGGTTTTTTGTTGCAGTTTGGCCGGGGCTAGGTTTGAACCCACCACCCTCGGTATATGGGTCGGGGGCCCTACTCACTGACCCACAGGCGCTGCCCAACCTTTCTCATTCTTCTACCCTGTTAATTTCTCTTTGGAAATTTTTCTGGCCCAATACAAGCATAATTAATTGCCCTTGTTTGAACCCCTTAGCAATTTATCCATGTCTCTGTTGTAATGATTTATTTTTATTTATTTTTATTTTTTATTTTTTTTTTTTGAGACAGAGCCTCAAGCTATCCCCCTGGGTAGAGTGCCGTGGCATTACAGCTCACAGCAACCTCCAACTCCTGGGCTCAAGCGAGTTTCCTGCCTCCACCTCCCAAGTAGCTGGGACCACAACGCCCGGCTATTTTTTTTTTTCTTTTTGGTTTCAGCCGTCATTGTTGTTTGGCGGGTCTGGGCTGGGGATTCGAACCCGCCACCTTAGGTGTACGTGGCTGGTGCCTTAGCCGGTTGAGCTATAGGTGCTGAGCCTCTGTTGTAATGATTAATGCACATTCTATTATGGCTATTTGTCCCAAATAGAGCTCCTCAAAGTCACAGACTATATATATTCATCTTTATGCCCTCATCACAAGTTCCCTGAGCTTAGGTTCCACGCAGAAGCAGCGGAGATCTGGCGGTGCAACGCCCTCAGTGACGCCTGCTGATCACTAGCGAGCAGATCCACCGTGAGGCGGCTGGGACCAGGACCTAGCAGTCGAGCGCTCCAAAACCCTCCCCTCAATTTACGCCTCCCATGGTCATTTCCAGGACCACCTCCCACCGCCACCACTGACTGTTTTAACAATCTTTCTCAACACAAAACAAATACACACTCTCATTCCAGGAACAACCCCGAGGTCACACTTCTCCCACCCCAAGCCACACGCGGCCCACAGTGCTCCGCTTTTACAATCTTTTGGGAACTTTAGAGTTAATTCCGCCTCCCCACCTGGTCCCGTTCCCACGGCGAACCCGCCCCGTCTGGCAGGCAGAGGGGGACGAAAAGGGCCGAGTAGGTGAGGGGTGCATGGGTCTCCCACTTGAACGCATTTTCCAGAACCCGTCACCACCACCCCCAGACTCACACTCACACTTCCTCCTGCCACGGTCCTGAACAGCAGAGAGGAAATCAGGTGGGAAGGGAAGGCGAGGCGGGCGCAGGCGTTCCCGGGGATGCCCACTACATCTCGCTCAGCCCCGCGCCCCGCACCCGCGCCGCGTCAGAGGGCGCTGCTCCTCAGAGCCGAAGAGAGAAAAGGGTGTGCGGGCGTGAGGGTCAAGGGTAAAGTGTGAGGGGCGAGGGTGTGCGGGCGTGAGGGAGGGCGTGAGGTTGAAGGGTAAGGTGTGCTGGGAGAGGGTGTGCGGGCGTGAGGGAGGGTATGCGGCGGGGGGGGGGGAGGGCGTGAGGGTCGGGGTAAGGTGTGTGGGTGCGAAGGTCAGGGGTAAGGTGTGCTGGCGTGGAGAGGGCATGCTGGGCGAAGGTGGGTGGGCGTGAGGGTCAGGGGTAAGGTGTGTGGAGAGAGGGTGTGCGGAGCGAGCGCAAGGCCTGGGGCAAGCGCTAGCAGGCGACTTCCGACTTTGGGGCGGGGAGGAAGGAGTTAAGATCCAGGATTGGCTCTTCTGTCACCAAGTCTGGGAGGGACGCGCCCGGGAGGGAGGGTCCGGGGCTTGGCTCTGGTCCTCCACGGTTCCCGCCGAATAGCGGGAGACGTAGGCTGGCCGGACGCCCCTTCTGGCACACTCGCGAAGGCCGCCAACACTCGCACTGCCGGTCCTCCCTCGCGCCCCGCTCTGTTCTTCTTCCCGGGCACCCGCTCGTTCGCTATCTTTTCTTTCTTTCTCTCTCACACACAAACACACGCGGTCGCTCTCGCGACGCTGTTCTGGCGCCCACCTGCTCCGCGCTGGCGGCAGTCCGCGCCGGCCCCAGCAGCTCATACGCCCCGCGCCCCTCGCGCCCTCAGCCCTCAGCTGCCGGGCAGCGACCCTGGGGAAGGCTGACGCCCAGGGCGTCGCTAAGCCTCGAGGGGTACGGAGGAGGCCGTAGTGGGAGCTCCTGCCCGTGGCTGTGCCCGCTTGGGCAATGCCCGGCCCCCGGCGCCCCGCTGGCGCCCGCCTGCGCCTGCTACTGCCCCAGCTGCAGCTGCTTCTCCTGCTCCAGGCCAGCCACGCGGGCAACCTGACTGTAGCTGTGGTGCTGCCGTTGGCCAACACCTCGTACCCATGGTCGTGGGCACGCGTGGGACCCGCCGTGGAGCTGGCCCTGGCCCGAGTGAAGGCGCGGCCCGACCTGCTGCCCGGCTGGACGGTGCGCACGGTGCTGGGCAGCAGCGAGAACGCGCAGGGCGTCTGCTCCGACACCGCCGCGCCCCTGGCCGCGGTGGATCTCAAGTGGGAGCACAGCCCCGCGGCGTTCCTGGGCCCGGGCTGTGTGTACGCCACAGCCCCCGTGGGACGCTTCACCGCGCACTGGCGGGTCCCGCTGCTGACGGCCGGCGCCCCAGCTCTGGGTTTCCGGGCCAAAGACGAGTACGCGCTGACCACACGCGCCGGACCCAGCCACGCCAAGCTGGGAGACTTCGTGGCGGCGCTGCACCGACGGCTGGGTTGGGAACGCCAGGCGCTAGTCCTCTACGCCTACCGGCCCGGCGACGACCAGTCCTGCTTCTTCCTGGTGGAAGGGCTGTACGTACGCGTCCGCGACCACCTCAACATCACAGTGGACCACCTGGAGTTCGCCGAGGGCGACCGCGACCACTATGCCATGCTGCTGCGGACCGTGCCGCGCAAAGGCCGGGGTGAGAGGCGGGTACATCGGGCCCACGGCTTGGCCTCCTTTGGGGCCACAAGAGGCACTGGGACTTTCTGTCTCCTCTGAGCTAGTTTCTCCCTTCTCACCGCTCCACGTTCCTGTCTCGGCCTCCCTGGCCCCTTCTACTTCTGAGCTTCTATCCTGCTATGTCCTCATCCCGCCCCAGTCCCTTCTTCCTACACTCGCCTCTCCTCCCTCCTGCCCCACTTGCGGCCCCACCCCCACCCGTGTTCTTCCGGAGACAGAGGAGTGAGGACTCTCTGGTGCCATCTTAGCACAGCTCAGTCACAGTCCTTCCTTTCTCCCCATTTCCTCTCTTCCCTACAGCCTTTTCCCCTCCTCCATCCTTCCTGCACATTTCTCCCACACTGCCTCTCCTCTCCCCACACCTCTTCAGTGGGCCCCACCTTTAGCTCCACTTACCCCACCACCACCACCACCACCACCGTCCCTCTCACCTCCTCTTTTCCCAGTCTTTCTCCTACCATGAGATCAGTCAAGAGTTGGCGCAAAACTCTTACTGGTTTCTCATGCCCCCATCTTTAAACTTCCTGGGTGCCCCAGCTTTCCTACCCTTTCTCCCCCACCCAGTACCTAGGCTCCCATCTCTGACTACCATTTTCCCTGCAGTTATCTACATCTGCAGCTCCCCAGATGCCTTCAGAACCCTGATGCTCCTGGCCCTGGAGGCTGGCTTGAGTGGAGAAGACTACGTCTTCTTCCACCTGGATGTCTTTGGGCAAAGTCTGCAGGGTGCACAGGGCCGTGCTCCTCGCAGGCCCTGGGAGAGAGGGGATGGGCAGGATGTCAGCGCCCACCAGGCCTATCAGGTGAGCACCTGGGTTTGAAACCCAAGCTGTTGAACTTTGAGTTGGTGGCACATCATTTCTGAGCACTGTGTCCCAGGATCTGAAAGGGTGCCAGAAAAGACTGCAGTGTTCACAGAGAGTTTGGGAATGAAGGGTAGGGGCGGTTCAGAGCCAGGGGACCAAAAGATAAAAGAATGGGCCTGAGTGGGAGGACATTAAAGTCCCACATACTAGGCAGGGCATGAAGAGGCCGACTCATTGTGTATATCCTGCTTTGAAGCAGACATCACCTTATGCAGAACATAGGGTCCAGTTTGACCTTGAGCTAAGCAGAAATGCCACTCTGGGAGATTGCCTCCACAGAGCTGAGTCCCCACAATACTAGAAGGACTGGAGTCAGCTCCCAACTCAGCTCCCAACCCCTCTTCTCTGGCCCCTCCTCAGGCTGTTAAAATCATCACATATAAAGAGCCGGATAATCCTGAGTACTTAGAATTCCTGAAGCAGCTCAAACACTTGGCCCATAAGCAGTTCAACTTCACCATGGAGGATGGCCTGGTAGGAGGGGGTCCTGGGACCCCCCAACCCCTACTCCATGACCCTCTGCCCATCTCCACCCTTTTGTGTTGCCAGGTCTCCCCTTCTCTCCCTTCCCATTGCTCTCATATCTCTCCTGATAATGAAGAGGGATATGGCAAACTGAATCTCTGAAACTCAGGTTCACATTAGTAAGATGGGTATGATACATCCTGTTCTATCTACCTAGCAGATTCTAAAGGCTGTGATATATGTAAAGATTTAAGTAGTAAAATTTCTTTGAGATGTGAGAATGTCCTTCTCTCCCACCCTCTTCTGAGCTCCCAGTGCTTCCTGTACCCTTCCTCACAGAACCCCACTCTGTGCCCTTCTCACATCCCATTCCAGCTGAGCTCTGCTTGCCCTACAGGTGAACACCATCCCAGCGTCCTTCCACGATGGGCTCCTGCTCTACATCCAAGCAGTGGCAGAGACACTGGCACATGGGGGAACTGTCACCGATGGGGAGGATATTACTCAGCGGATGTGGAACCGAAGCTTCCAAGGTCAGGGCCTAGAAATGCCTAGAATGGGCTGATGGGGGGCGGGGGTTGCAGGTACTCTGCAAGAGGCCACAAGAACCCTGAAATTCGTCTAGGCGCCTATGGCTCAAGTGGCTAAGGCGCCAGCCACATACACCTAAGGTGGCGGGTTTGAATCCCCAGCCCGGGCCTGCCAAACAACAATGATGGCTACAACCAAAAAATGGCCAGGCGTTGTGGCGGGTGCCTGTAGTCCCAGCTACTTGGGAAGCTGAGGCAGGAGACTCGCTTGAGCCCAGGAGTTGGAGGTTGCTGTGAGCGTGATGCCATGGCACTCTACCCAGGAGGGGATAGCTTGAGGCTCTGTCTCAAAAAAAAAAAATAAAAAGAACCCTGAAATTCTGCAGCACAAGTGTCATGTACCCATGCCAGTGTCTTTTCCTCCCTTCATGGAGGAATCTTCACAGCTTCCTTGAGGTCCTTTTTCCCTCCAGAAGTCCTCCTAAATGATCAACTTCAGTCAGCCCTGCTGCTGAGACATCTGTTCCTTATACTATTTACTGTTGCTCTGTACATATACTATATATGTTTGGAGGTCAAGGCCCAGAAAAACAGGAGATGGAGAGATGAAGCGGAGCACCCCTAAACTTCCATTTTTTTTTTTTTTTTTTTTGAGACAGAGCCTCAAGCTGTCTCCCTGGGTAGAGTGCCGTGGCATTACAGCTCACAGCAACCTCCAACTCCTGGGCTCAAGCGAGTCTCCTGCCTCTGCCTCCCAAGTAGCTGGGACCAC
>CAUYTI010059670.1:0-11348 GCA_963575145.1 Galago senegalensis
CTTGCCAGGGCAGTTCTCCCACAATGACTCTACGCAGCCCACAGCCAAACACTATTAGCTCTGTCTGTCCAGGTCAGCAGCTCAGTCTGGGGCTCCAGACAATGCTTAAAGTCCTCCACACTCTTGCCCAAGTTCTCCCAATATAGTTCAACTGATTGCCAAGTCCAGAAAAAAAAAAAAAAAAAAACCAAAACAGCTCACAGGTAAGGCCTTTCCAGTTTGCAATCTCACTGTTGCTGTACCTACAGCTGCCGGCTGGATTAGACTGAAGGAGCACACGCAACCACTTGCCAGTTGTCCACTGCTTTTGTCCTCCTCATGGGGTCCAGAAGTCTCTCGCTGACTCTCATGCCCAGTTGCAAGGAAGCTGTTACTCAGCTGCCATCTTGCTCCTTCCCCTCATTATACTGTTTTATATAACAAGAAACAAGATAGCAAGAAAATGCTATACATGTCCAATTTTTAAGGTTGTAAGGCTCCTACATCATCCATCCTCAACAACTTGAAATTCAAATTAAATTTACAATGGTAATCAAATTATACATAATCATATTAACTACTAATCCTTTATTATGTGTCACGTGCTAAGAAGTATTTTAGCTGTATCTCCTCATTTTCTAACTTCCTCAGCATGTTGGTGGGATATTGTTGTTACTGTCATTTTGCAAGGTCATACAATTAAGTTCATGAACTCATCCTAGAAAACATGCTATGTACCTGTTGCTGAGTGTTACCATGGTCAAGGGGAGTACTTCAAAAGTCACCCTACATAGTGATACTCAGCACAGCAGCACTTTTCCCAAGATGAATTTGTGAACTTAATTGACCTTGTGTATACAAGAAAACACATATCTGCAGGGTTTAAGTGATTTGTTCGGGATCACACAGCTTATTGATGTTTTAACCATGAGCTTTCTGATCTTGGAGTCTATGTTCTTAATCACAACAAAGATAGCAAAGGACCAATGGGCATTCTGGATAATCTATGGTAAATTCTCTACTTAGTTGCCAATAAAAGAAAAAAAATATGGGTAAGGCAGGTTACAGAATTCTTCTAAGGTCATGAATATTTTCAGAGAAAGTTCTAAAAAGAGACTTCAGGATTTGAAATTTATATTTATTTCTTAACACTATATTATTTTCTTTGAATATTAGATTTTATTAATAATTCAATAATTCTTCACAAGCATGTCTGTTGTGGACCTACTCATTCTAGGTCTACCTTTCTATTCTTTTTTTCCAGCTTTGTTGAGATAAAATTGACAAATAAAATGTATGTATATTAAAGCATATAACTTGATATTTATATATATATATATTTATATATATATATATATATATATATGATGTGACTAATCACCACAATCAAGCTAATTAACATATCCATCACCCCATGTAGTTGCCATTTTACTTTGTGTGCATGTGTGTTTGGGGTGGTGTGTACCTGAACACTTAATATCTACCTTCTCAGCAAATTGCAAATATATGTATGGTATTATTAACTACAGCTGTCATTCTGTACATCAGATCTCTGGAACTTGTTCATCCTGTATAAATAAAACTTTTTACCATTTGACCAACATCTCTTGATTCCTCCCTTCCCCAAACCTCTGGAAACCACGATTCCTATCTCTGATTCTATAAATTTGACTATTATAGATTCCACATATTACTGAGGTCTTACAGTATCTGTCTTTCTGTGTTTGGCTACTACTTAGCATCATGTCCTTCAGGTCCACCCATATTATCACATATGGCAGGAATTTAACTCCAAATAACATAATACATGGTTGGAAAAAAAAAGAGAGAGAGAGATAGAAGCTCAAAGCAATAACACACTGCTCATGTCTAGGTAAGATCTTTCCATTGAGCAGTGTGATTTGATCTGATGTAGATGTTTTGTTCTAAAACGCATTGTTGCACACAAAAATTTTACAAGTAATAATTGTTCCTCACTGAGTTTCAAAAAGCCCACTCCTAGGATGTCCCAAAGGCCTTGTAGATTGTATTTTCAATTGGCTGAGAGTTGACTGCACTGTCACATTTGTTAAGCTCTGGCCTTAAGGCATTTTATCTCATGCAATCGAACGGGAGTTCTGCTGTTCATATCTCTTAATTTTATTTTTCTCAAGCAATCTCATAAAAAGAGAGATCATAAAGCTTAACTTGGCCAAACCCTCGGCAGTTACATACATTTGCCTCAAACGTCCTCCCCAAAGTAGCCCTTCACTCTGTTCTCATGTATTCAGTCATATGTAGCAATTATCTAATGCAAATTAAAACATGGAAGATTCAACAACTGTTCTTCAAATTTTCATAGCATATTAGGACAGCCTGCACTTAAATCCAGGCTTCATTGCTCCCTATCAGCATGACCCTGGACAATTATTTAACCTTTTAGATCCTCAGTTAACCTTGTTTAACTTTTGGAAATAAAATGATTTGTCATTAAGTGAAGTCTTATTTGATGATGATTATTGTTGTAATCTTTATTGGGACATCCCTTGATAGAAAACTCTGGTAAAGTTACGTAATTTGTGTTCACTTTAGTTTCCTCATTTGTTAAAATTATGGAAGTCAGGGGCAGATTAAGGGAGTCAGCATATGTGAATAGTATCTAGCAGTAGTGAACATTTAATGAGTCATAATGTATTATTACAAAAGTAAACAACGTGCGCATACATGTCGGCACCATTCACATTTTAAAATAGGTGTGCTTCCTATAGGAGAAAGTAAGTTAAGGAAAGATTCTTGAAGGGAATTTAAACCAAATTGTCAGGAAATTTAAAAGAAGGTGAGTTCAATAGATTACGATTACTTGGAGGTAGAAAGGCCTACTTGAATGCAGATACGAACTGTCACACAACATGATGAAATTAGGAGTCACAATTCAGAAGCAATTTTTCCTGGGCTCATGCAATTTATATTCCATTTTCCCCCCTTGATTTTCCATCTTGAGGCTTAGTAGGGGTAGTCTCTCATGGAGTTCCAGTAGATTGTTAACTCTGAAGTTTGATTTTTTCCATTTGGGTTTTGAGTTATTGATGAGCAAAAAATTTCCTTAACATTTTAAGCCTGAAAAAATGGCCCTTTAGTCATTTTCTCATAATGCAGAAAGAATTGTTTAGGATGTGTGTATATGGGTATGGTTGTGTGTATACTTCTTTGGTGGTTATGTACATGTTTTTGCTTGCTGATAAACTTTTTGAAACTATTTCAAAAGCAAACATATTTCTTTTATGTATACATCACTGTTTATATTATGAATATACAGCAGTTCTCAACCTGTGGGGTGCTACCCTTTGTAACAATGAAGATAATTCCTGCATATCAGATATTTACATTACGATTCATTCATAACAGTAGCAAAATTACACTTATGAAGTAGTAACGAAAATAATTTTATGGTTTGAGGTCACCACAACATTAGGAACTGTTAAAAGGCCATGCATTAAGAAGGTTGAGCACCACTGGATAATGTTAATATCATTATATTTATTTTGCATATACAGATGTGTTATTTTTTTGATCAAACTTATATAAATTTATTGTAAGACCTCCAATGAATTTCAATATATTTATTATATATTTCTACTTTAACCTGGTGCCTAACTCAACATCTTGTACATGTTAGGAAAGTTAATAAAGGTGGGCATGGTGGCTCATGCCTGTAATCTTAGCACTTTGGGAGTCTGATGTGGGAGGATTGCTTGAGGAGTGCCAAACCAGCCTAAACAAGAGCAAGACCTCATCTCTACTAAAAACAAAGATAGAAGAATTAGCTAGGCATCATGTGGGCACCTATAGCTCCTACTCAGGAGGCTGAGGCAGGAAGATTTCTTGAACCTAGGCACTTAAGGCTGCTAAGAGCTAGGCTAATGTCATGGCACTTTAACCTGGGCAATATAATAACAAAGTAAGACCCTGTCTCAAAAAAAAAAAAAAAAAGAAAAGAAAAAGAAAAAAATAGGGAAGAAAAGAGATAAAGTAATTTTGCATGAAATGCTTTCAAGTCAAATACCTACTATGTACCAGGCAACATGTGAAAAGCTATAGGTAGAAGTGATCGATAGACATATTTTGAGTTCTAACGCTCTTTCTGGTTGACAAGGTGCAGTTGGAGTTGAGTTTTCATGATTTGTAGTGGAATCTTGAAGCATAAGGGGTGAATTGGTATAATGTTTGCCAATATTTTATAAAAAATACAGAGAATGAAGTCAGATAACATTTGAGAAAGGACAAAAAATTCCTAAAGAAATCAGATTCTTTAGTAAAATACTAAAGAATCCCTCTCAGATAGTATTTAGGAAACATGAGTTATAAGATAAGCTCAATCACAGGCATTTGCTGATTTCCATAATATAAATACTCTCACCTCAGCCAATTTCAACTTATTATTGTGCTGCTAACTAGCTTGCAAAATGCTTGAACATTTATGAAATGGCTCTTGCTTACCACTCTGTCCCACCTAAGAAAGGGAGTTGGGAAATATCAGTGGTCCATAGCAATTCTGAATCAAGCTGGGTACATACTGGCAGTTATGTTACTAGAGCTGTGTAGCTTGAAAGTGGTTTCTCATGTCTTTTGGGCCTGTTCTCTGGAGTCTTAGTTCTTCTTTATATGCCATCCTCACATTTCCATAAGAAATACATCATGCTTGCATTTAATTGGAGTACTAAACTTCTTCCTCCACAAAGGAAGTTGGAGGATTGACATCTCCTTTCATTTTAAACTATCTCTTTCCCTTTAATTCTAAGTATATAAAATCCCTTAAAAATTTTATGGGTTTCCTTGGTATTGATTTATAAGTCACTTCATAAATCAAAGTCTAAATTAACCTATTAACCAAAATTATGGACTCTCAAATCATTTTGAGATCGATCCCTTCTTGCTTTATGTGGGCTGGGGAATAGAGCATTAAGGAACATCACCCTGGGTAGTCTAAGAACCCTTATTCTCTATGGTTTAGTCTAGAGAAGGTCTAACATCAACGCCCTTTGGAGAATAAGAGGCCTTTTTTCCTGACTGATAGGAATTGCCTTGAATGTAAGATCCTAAGAGAGTCTACAGATGCACCTCTGAATGCAAGCTTTAGAGCATGTTTTACTGGCAGTGCCCTGAATTTATCATTGTCTGAAGAGACTCTTTTCTTGGCACCTGTAACATTCTGCCTATAAATCTTCTAAGGTAAACCCCCAGATTCATTAGGTATTTTTCTACTTCCTGTGCTACATTCAGTGACTGTGTTGTCAGACTTTCAAAACATGAGTAACCTTTTCTCAGCTTTAACTAAGAATTTTCTTTTTGCTTTTCCCACCTTCTCTAAAGTTTCTTTGAAGTATAAACATATTCTGCCTACTTCTTAGTTCCAAAGCTAGTACCAAATATTTACACTTTTTCTAAAACAATATTATACTTTTATGGACTAATTTCTATTTTGTCTATCTGTTCCCCACTAACTAACCATGCTAAAACTTGTTGCTTTAAAAGAAGAATCATTTTCGTGATTATTTGGGTTGTCTGGACTCTGATGAGTGGTTTTCTACTCTATGCGATATTGACAGGAGTAATAGCCATTTTGGAGCTTGGTTTGATAAGAAGGCCAAAGATTGTTCACTCACATAGCCAGCCGTTGATACTGCCAGTTGGCTATAGGCTAAAATGTGCTGTTGGACTTACACATACTCATTCTCTGTGGCTTGGGCTTCTCACATGTAGGTCACTGTTGAAGTTTTAGGACAAACTCTCTTAGGGTTTATTATTTCACTCCCAAGTTGACAGCATCTTTTCTGATTCACCCATGCCAGTTTCAACCCACTGGGCTTATGAATATTGCTGGGAAGGTTTCATTTACTTCCGTCCATGCGAATTTTGTTTCTTGATTTTTGTGTATCTCAATGACCTATGTACCATACTAGCTGGCTTCAAAGAGAAAATAACTCAAGAAAAAGTCTTTTAAAAAAGATGATGCAAATGTGTCCTGCCCTTTGAACATCGATATCTAGAACTGGTATAACATTATTTCCCTTCTAGTGGCAACAAGTAGTCTCAGGGCCAAGAAAAATACAAAGGAAGGAGGAATTGACTCCAGTTCTCAAGGAGAACATGACCAATAATTTGTGGCCATGTTTAATCCAACAGAAAAAAGAGACTTTATCCTGTTTCATGAAATAAAAATATTCTGGGCAACCAAAGAGAACTTTGTTTCCAGCATTTTTGATGAGTTTGCTTAGATTATACATGAAAGACTCTATCTTGTTCTTCACTTCTTGAACTTGGATAACCACCAAAAAAACTCTCAATCAGGAAAGAGATTATGCCTGAAACATTCGTGACTCCAAAGGATTATGGACTATTGTCTTGGTGTCTTTTCTGCTCACTCTTCCTATATGGTTTCAGTGTTAGATATCAAACATTACCATACCCATTTATTCATTGCTGTCACTCCTATAGCTAGCCTTCCTCATTCTTGCATAGGAAATAGTATCTCAGATTTAGGATATCTAGATGTTTGGTCTGGCTCAGATTATTTTCTAAGCGATCTTAGGGAAATCAATAAAATTTCATCCATTTTCTCATTTATCATATGTTGATAAAAATAAAACTAGTATTTCATTACAATAAGATAGTTTTTATGAAAATGTCTCACTATAATGGGGTTTAGAATGTGTTATGTTCATATAAAGGATGCCTACCCACTTACTATGAAACTTTCAGCTAAACCCTCTGGGGGGACAGCTTGTGCTTACATGGAATGTTGCTTTGGCTGGTTAAAGCCAGCCAGCTGACACTGGCAGTATCATTGAAAAAGAGGCCTCTGTCCACAGCTACTCTATGCACTATTGCCTTCAGGAGGAAGGCCATTCACCAGTGGAGCCCCCATCTGTTTCAGGCAGCCAGCCAGCCAGCTCCAACCTATCAGCCAACCTTCTCTTAGCCCAGTTGGTCTCTTTGCATTACATCCTGAACCCCAGTAATTTCAATCTGTTTTGCTGATTGTCTGAATATTTGGTCTATAGGATGCCTAATCAGCAATTTAACTAATTTGGGTTCTGGATTCATCAGATATTTTGGTGCTACATATGTACGTGGTTCATATAGAAAACCTTGTGTTTACCCTAGGGCTCTTTGGGGAGATGACAAAAACTTTCTGAAAGAGATGTCATTATTATTTCAGAGTCTTAATACCACCACAATTGTTAGACTCTGGGAAACAAAGTTTTATTTAATTCACATTAAATATGCCACCCTGTTGTCACACATTTTTCTTTCTCTACCCTAGTTACTTTCCCTGAAATTCTACCCTTTTATACAGTTTGGTAATTGAACACCAAAACAAAATGCCCAATTTTTCCCTAGAGGAGAAATTGTCAGTGTTCAGTAATATAATTGAATGAATTGATTATTAGCTGGGCAGTTGCTGTCTAATTGAGTCCTGAAGGAATAGAACAGAAGACAGGTGATATTTAGATGAGAAAAAATACATGAAAGTTTTACATCTCTGATAGAGATGACAAGGACATTATCCCCTGAGTAAAAGTATATAGAGCACTACCAGTGAAGCCAAAGGTAGGTGGGCAGTGGCCCCAGGGAGGGGGGAGTGATTACTCCAAAGTTGTATGAAAGTATTTCAGCAGGGAGATGGGGTAGCTTAGAAATGGTAGGAGGTAATGTGTGTAAATGTTGCTGTGTTCACTAATGCCTGCCATACTCAGGCAATTTGATTGTGGCAGGTTGCAAAGTTAGCCACAAGACTTTGAATGAACTTTCATTAATAAGCGAAGTTGATTTCTCCACCCTTTGAATCTCTGCTCTGTAACTGGGTTTGACCAATAGAAGAAGGCATAGTGTGGTAACTAGGTGTTTAGTGCTTGAGAAGTCTTCTAGCTTCCACTCTTGTTGCTCTTATAACCTGCCATCAACAATGTGAATAAACCCAGGCCAGGCTGCTGGAGAAGGAAAGGCATGAAAACCATGTACCACTGCCACCCCCAACTGGCAACTAGTCAAGCCCTAGAGCAGAGCTGCCTATGTGACCAGCACTGACCACAGGTGCATGAGTGAACCCAATCAAAACCAGCAGAGGAACCATAACTAACTGAATCCAGCCCAAATTATTAATCCCTATAATCATGAACTAATTAAGTGATTCTTAAGGCACTAAGTTGTAAAGTGATCTATTATGCACCAACAGCTAACTGACTGTGTGATGTAATGTGATGTGAAGAAAGTAACTCTAATTTTAAGGTTGTTCAAGTATATGAGACTCATTTAACCCTTCCTTCAGCAGCAGCAGTCCTCTTAAGTCTTTATCTGTCTAGGCTAAAAACCCTTGTTTTTACAGAGCTTATTCTTCTGCTCAAAGACAAGAGATTTCAATGAGAAAACCATAAGGATATGGCAATAGGCAATGGTTTTATCACTTTGTGCAAGTAACATTTACATTTTAAAACACATGATCCTTAACCCAAAGTAGTGAAAATAATGAGGGACCAATACCTCAGTTGCTAAGGTGACAATGATAATATAGCTGTTGTAAGTGCAATGCTAAGAATATAAACCATCATTATTGTATGTTTTTCATGTTTGTGGTACCTACTGTATTAAGGATTTCAGCAGCATGTTCTCATTTGTGCTTCATAATAATAATACAATAACAATGCCATTAACCTCACTCTACAGTTGAGAAAGTCAAAGTCAAAGAGATGTTTCCAGGTTCCCAGCACCAGGGAATGGAAGAGCAAAAACTGAAACCTACCTTTCTATAACTCTTGAGAACATATTTTTAATTACTTATTTATTCAACAAATAACAAATTAGTGTCAACAATAAGCCAAGCACTCTTCTAAGTGGAAAAAACAGTGTGACCCAAATCTTTTCAGAAGTCTTATATTCTCATCAGGGATATGGAAAAAAACAACAATAAGCAAATAAACAATTTAAGATAGTAATAAGTGCTATGAGTAAAGCAAGCTTGATGGTGTCATAGTAAGTTATTGGTTATACTGGAGTGAGCTGTTGTAGATCCCACCGAGATACACACAGCAAGGTAGACCATCTATGCAATATATCTGAGGTAAAATAACTCTAGTAAAAGGAAAGAGTTAGCACACCAGCCACAGATCTAAAATGGCATTGACTGTCTGAGAGATAGAAAGTGTAGGTACGACACAATGAAGAATGCTGAGTGTGTGAAAGATTCTGAAAAGAATCTTATTTAAGGGGCCTGGTGATGTATCTGCAGATCATAGCAAACAGGTAACATTTTATTTAAAATGCAATGGGAAACTCCAAAAATTTTAAGTAGATAAATCATATAATAGGATATATTGTTTTTAAGTACTCACCCAGACTTCTGTGTGGAGAATGCATTTTTATGATGAGTATAAGTTTTAAGAAGCACAAAGAGCATTAAGTAATAAGGAGTATTAAAATAATCCCAGGACATGATGATGTCTTGAATTAAGGCAATAACAATAGAAATAGAAAGAGGTAAATGAATTTGGAATACTTTTTTAGATGTTCAGTTGGCACAATTTAAAGATAGAATGATTCCTAATGACAGAATGAGTCTGAAGGGGAAAATATGAAGAAAATAAAAGATTTTAGGATCTGAGGGTCACATTTCAAAATGATAATGACTAGGGGTAAAACAGGTCATAAAGCTGCAAAAAGGCTCAAAATGTAGATCTTTTGGTAGTTCATGACAATTTCTATTTTTTGGTAATTCATGGTATTGAAATTCCATAGAAATTAAATTCAGAAAGACATTTTATATAGGAATGTAGTGTTCACAAAGTTAATGTGAGTAATAAAAAGATGGTGGTCACCAGCAAATAGATGGTAATTAAAGCCATGAGGCTGGATGGTAGGACAAGCTCATGGAGGGAAAGATTTCATGTACAAGACCAGAGATGACCAGAAATGATTTTTTTAAAAACGAACTTATGCTGTTAAGCTGGCAACTCCTTTATTTTTTTTAATTAAATCATAGCTATGTACATTAATGTAATCATGGGGTACAATGCACTGGTTTTATATACCATTTGAAAGATTTTCATCAAACTGGTTAACATAGCCTTCACCTCATTTTAAAGAAAATAACTAAGGTTATTGTGTTCAGACATTTATACTCTACACTTAGTAAATTTAACATGTACCCTTGTAAAATGCACCGTAGGTGTGGTCTCACCAATTACCCTCCCTCTACCTCACCCCTTACCTCCCCTCCTTCTCCTCTTTCCCCTTCTATTTGGGGTATAGTTGGGTTATAGCTTTCATATGAAACCTGAAATTTGGTTTCATAGTAGTGATGAGTACATTTGATACATTTTCTTCCATTCTTGAGATACTTTGCTAAGAAGAATATGTTCCAACTCCATCCATATAAATATGAAAGAGGCAAAGTCTCCATTTTTAAGGCTGCATAATATTCCATGGTGTACATATACCACAATTTGTTTATCCATTCATGGGTCAATGGGCATTAGGACTTCTTTTATGACTTAGCAATTATGAATTAGGCTGCAATAAACATTCTGGTGAAAATATGTTATAAAGTGATTTTTGGTCTTATGAATATGTAGCTAGTAGAGGAATTGCAGGATCAAATGGTAGGTCTATTTTTAGATCCCTAAGTGATCTCCAAACATCTTTCCAAAAGGAATGTATTAGTTTGCATTCACATCAGCAGTGCAGAAGTGTTCCCTTTTCTCCATGTCAACATCTCTGGTTTTGGGATTTTGTGTTGTGGGCTAATCTTACTGGGATTAGATGGTATCTCAAAGTGGTTTTGATTTGAATTTCTCTGATGATTACGGATGATGAACATTTTTTCATATGTCTGTAGGCCATGCCTCTGTCTTCTTCAGGGAAGTTTCTCTTCAAGTCCCTTGCCCACCCTGAGATGGGATCACTTGCTCTTTTCTTGCTAATACATTTGAGTTCTCTGTGGATTCTGGTTATTAAATCTTTGTCGGAGACATAACCTACAAATATCTTCTCCCATTCTGAGGGCTATCTGCTTGCTTTACTTACAGTGTTCTTGGCTGTGTAGAAGCATTTTAGTGTGATCAGGTCCCAATAGTGTATTTTTGATGCTGCTTCAATTGCCCAGGGAGGGGGGTCCTCCTCATAAAATATTTGCCCAGGCCAATTTCTTCAAGAGTTTCCCCTGCACTTTCTTCTAGTATTTTTATAGTTTCATGTCTTTTTTTTTTTTTTGAGATGGAGCCTCAAGCTATCCCCCTGGGTAGAGTGCCATGGCATCACGCTCACAGCAACCTCCAACTCCTGGGCTCAAGCGAGTCTCCTGCCTCAGCCTCCCAAGTAGCTGGGACTACAGGCGC
>CAUYTI010059671.1:0-13301 GCA_963575145.1 Galago senegalensis
CCAGCTACTTGGGAGGTGGAGGCAAGAGACTCGCTTGAGCCCAGGAGTTGGAGGTTGCTGTGAGCTGTAATGCCAGGGCACTCTACCCAGGGGGACAGCTTGAGGCTCTGTCTCAAAAAAAAAAAAAAAAAAAAAAAAAAAAAGAACTTAGGTCCTCATTAACAAAGGCTTTTAAATACAAGATTATTACTTATAGCAAAGCATATTTCCAAGAACATAGCATAAGAATTAAACGACTCTAGGGATGTCTATAAAGCAAAATGTATGCCTTGAATTAATCTTGTGCTGAAAAATCACTTTACAAATAGATTGTTCTTGGAGTAACCCAAAGCAGCATGCGTTTTCTCACCATGGACACCTCATGCCGCCGTCTCTGCTCCCCAGGGATATGTTATGTTCTTCTTCGTGCTTACACCCCCCCCCCCCCCACATACAGGCATCAGCAAATCTCAGCTGAAACTGCACTTCCTTAGCCAAGCCTTCCCCAACCCTCGGACCATTCATTCCTTGCGATGGAGTTCTGAGGCTCCCCGTACAGGAAGTGTATGGAGAAAAGGAATTATGAAAACGATATTAATGAAAAGGAATCATCCCCAAACATCCATTTAAAAATAAGCAAAAGACATAAACATTGTTCTGACAATGGTGAAAAATAAACACAAAAATTGTTGGAAAACACAAAGTGCCAGACAAAGTCAATTTAAATCACAGAGAGACGCCATTATACAGCTATGAAAACAACAAAAATTAAAGAGACTGACAATACCAAGTACCGGCAAGAGTGTAGAGGAATGGGAAGGCTCACATACTGTTGGCAGGAATGCCAGCAGTAGAGGTTAAATCACAGCCTGGCAGTTTCTTTAGAAGGGACGCATTCACATATTGGCTCGGGAGAAAATAAAACATAGGTATGCGTATTAAGAAATCTATGCCTATATTCAGAGTAATGTTATTTGTAAAAACCCCAAACTGGAAGCAACCCAACCGCTCATGAATAAATGAAGGGACAAATTATGCCCTTAATTATAGAATATTACTCAGCCCTAAAGAGAATGATGAACTATGACTCTCAAAACAGTTATGCAGAGTGAAAAAAATCAGAAAAAAAGAAGTGAACATTCTATGATTCCATTCACACAAACTTCTAGAAAACAAACTATTCTCTTGTGAATGAAAATAAATCAGTAGAGCTAGCAGGCTAGGGGGTGCAGGCAGAGTTTATAAAAGGGCAGGAGGTGAATCACAGATAGTGTTCATGATCATGATGATTTTGTAAGTTTATGTAACAAAATTCTTCAAATTATACACCACAAACACATATAGACTGTATGTCACTTTTGTATGACACATATCAAGAAAGTTGGTAAAATACGGTTCAAAATCAAATATCTGATCTCCTACTTTTTGGAAACCAGAAGGCTTGGCAACTCTATGCTGATTTTTGGCAGAAAGTCCACAAGAATCCACAAAACCTTTAGATGATTTTAGCTGACAATGACCTCAGCTGTCCGACAGCCACAGATTTCTAGGTCCTGTGGCGGCTCATAGCCCCAGTCACTGGGAGGTTTGCAAATACGCCTTTAGGAGACGCACATTCATCTGGTCTGTTGTAGGCTTCTCCACACTCCCTATTTCTGTACTAATTACGGCTCCCACCAGACTTCCTGCCCCCAGAGTGACATCAGCTTATGGATCTCATCCTTGCAGAGTTTGTGAAAAGGTTCTCCTCAACAGTGTCGGGCATTATATGACATCCTCTGGGAAGAATGGAACAACTTCATCCTCCTCCCAGACGCTCAGGAGCCTGAGCTGATAGAGCTGACATCTCAGGATGACCTCTAGTCTCACACAAAGTATAGGGATCTGGGTCACAAATTAGAACAATAAAATCCTTGCATTCTTTCCTCAGAGGTCTTGGGTGGCAAAGTGAATTTGACCAGAACCAGCAGGAGAACTACTGTCTGTCATTTTATTTTGGGGGACAGGCCCATGGATCCCCACAAAAACCATCCATTCCTTCTAGCCTCTCCGTTTTGCACCCATCTCACACGGTAAACAAAGCCCCAAGATGACAGGTAGATTTCACAGCAAGGCTTTTAACAGTGCACAAGCTGCAGCTTTGTGAGGCAGCCCATTATGTCTCCTCACAAAGGCCCTCCAGCACCATAACACTGCAGAGACAGCACATTCCTTACAGGCCTAAGCCCTTTCTCAAGTGCGGGCTTTCAGGAGCTAAACGATGTTAGACTTTGAGTTAAAGACTTTTCCACATGTGCTGCATCTATGAGTCCCCTACCTGCTGTGACATGTTTGGTAGTGAATAAGGCTGGATCACCGCTGAAGGAATTCCCACAGTTGCCACACTCAGGAGGTGTCACCCACTGTTAAATGAGATCAGACTTTTGTCTAAAGGACTTTCCACTGGCCACACTCCTAAGGCCTTTGCTCCAGCATGAATTCTGCAGTGCTGAATAAGGACAGAGCTTCGACTAAGAGATCTCCTACATTCCTTGCACTTACAAGGCCTTTATCTAGTGTGAACTTTCTGGTATCTAAAGAGGATAGCTTTTTGGCTAAAGGAGTTCCCCCACTGGCCTTACTCATAAGGCCTTGCTCTGGTGTGAATTCTTCTGTGTTAAGAACAACACTTTGACTAAGGGAATTCCCACATTTCTCCAGGGTAAACTTTGAAGTGTTTAATGAGGAGGGATTTTTTTACTAAAGGATTTCCCACACTAGCTACACCCAGGAGGCCTTGCTCCAGTGTAGATTTTCTAGTGGTCAACAATGCTGGAGTTTTACCTGAAGACTTTTCCTCATTAGCAACACTCACTTCCAAGGCCTTTCTCCAGAATGGCTTCTCTGGGTACTTGCCATGGAAGGTTTTCCCATATGCTTTCTTCCAGTGTAGACTCTTGGGTGGTGAACAGGGGTGTGTTTGTGCCTGGGAGCTTTCCCATGTCCACCAGATTCATCATGACCCTTTTTTCTGTGAAGATCCTCCCTGTACTTGGTGATTTTCTTGGGCTTCTCACATTTGGGAAAGGCTAGAGACCTCAGAAGCCACAGCATGGCCAACAGGGCCTCCCCACCTTCCCAGCTGGGGAAGGTATTCCCTGATATATTCAGAGGGCAGTGCTTTATATTTGAGGATCTGCCCTTGTCACCTTCAAGGATTTCTTTGCACTGTGATGATCCTGGTGCTGGTGATGGTTTGCACTTACTCCAGTCAGTAGGGTTTCTGCCCAGATAGATTAGCCAGCAAAATATCTTTCCAGATTGGGACACACAGTTCACAGGGGTGAGAGACTTCTGGGTGGATGGACCTGCCTTAGATTGTGATACTCCTATAGAAACATTCTGTTCAGAGGGTGACTCTTCATCCTCTGCTCCATGCTCATAACCCAGTGGGGCTGTAAAGGCAAAGTTCCCAGCATTACTTCATGGTACAGGAGCCTCTAAGCCTCATTAAGAAATTCCCACTCATCCATGGGAGAGGATATTTGCAAGTTATGTTTCTGACATATGTCTGATAACCAGAATCCACAGAGAATGCAAACTTATTAATAAGAAAAGAACAAGTGATCCCATTTCATTGTGGGCAAGAGATATGAACAGAGCTTCTCTAAAAAAAAAAAACAGGCACATGGTCTATATACACATGAAAAAATGCTCATCATCTTTAATCATCAGGGCAATGCAAATCAAAACCACCTTGAGATATCATCTAACTCCACTAAGAGTAGCCCACATAACAAAATCCCAAAACTACAGATGTTGGCAAGGATGTGGAGAAAAGGAAACACTTCTGCACTGCTGGTGGGAATGCAAGCTGATACATTCCTTTTGGAAAGAATTTTGGAGAACACTCAGGGATCTAAAAGTAGACCTGCCATTTGATCCTGCAATTCCTCTACTAGGTGTCTATCCAAAAGACCAAAGATCACTTTTCAACAAAGGTATTTGCACCAGATTGTTCATTGCAGCTCAATTCATAATTGCCAAGTCATAGAAAAAGCCAAAGTGCTCATCAACCCATGAATGGATTAATAAATTGTGGTATTTGTATGCCATGGAATACTATGCAGTCTTAAAAAAGATGGAGACTTTACCTCTTTTATGTTTACATAGATGGAACTGGAACATATTCTTCTTAGTAAAGTATCTCAAGAATGGAAGAAAAAAGTATCCAATGTACTCAGTGCTTTTATGAAACCAATTTATAATTACTCACACTTTCTTATGAAAGATAGATCACAACATAGCCCAGGATGAAGAAGAGAAGTGTAGGGGGATGGGAAGGGAGGGAGGAGGTTTGATGGAGAGAGGGCAAATTGGGGGACCATACTTATGGAGCACATTGCAAGGGTACAAGTCAAATCTATCAAGAATAGAACATAAATGTCTTAAAACAATAATTAAGTAAATGAGGTGAAAGCTTTGTTGATTGGTTTGATGTAAGCACTCCAAATTATATAAAAAAATCAATACATTGTACCCCACAAATGCATAAATGTATTCATGATCTATGTGTATATGACTTAATAAAAGGGAAAAAAAGGAATAAATATAATAATCCTTCATAAAAAAAAAAGAAGTTCCCATTCATCCTGTAAAAAATCAATGGTAGTTTCTTCAAAGGTCGCAGAGCCCTTTTTGAGGTCTGTGTGTGTTTCTATACTCACGGAACCTAGGTGAGGATCCTCAGGACAGCAGCCGCTGCCATCTCTGGGCAGATCAGAGTTGGGAGTGGTGGGTGGCAGGGCGAGGACCTAGGGAAACAGTCACCACTGCCACCAGGACTGACCCTCAGACTACCCTCTGTGCAGTGGGGAGGACTCTCTACCTGTGCCTTCCCACTCTGGTACCTCCTGTCAAACAAAACACTCCCAGAGCGCTGATGGCACAGAGGACTCCGAGCTGGTACAAAATTTACCTAGATGATGCGTACATGTGTTTGAAGTGGCTTTGCAGGGGCCTGGTGGAGATCTCAAAATCTCTACCCCTTTGTGCTTCTAGCTGATGGCTGCACCTGCTGGTCTGGCAGCTCCACCTGCTGCCATGTAGTTCCCCTGTACCCTCTTCTGTCCCCCCCTGCAACTGTTGGCCCAGATAGCATTATAATCACTTAACAAAGTCTGTCTTTCCCACTAGACTCTCAGAACCTGTGAATATAGAAAGTCTAACTGTTTTGGTAATTACTATTAATACATGCTGATGGCCTAACCTGATTCTTGGCATACAGTAGGTACTTAATACCTACGTGACCTATTTGATAAATAAATACATGCATGAAAAAATGAAAAAAAAATGGACTCATTTCAAAACTAGCAAACAGCAAGGAGATCCTTTACCTGATTCCCCAAATTCAAACTATTTTGATTGTTAATTTCAGATTATAAACAAGATTTAAGATCAAATCATGTTCCCAGAGAAGACAAAATAGAAAAAGAATAAAAGAATCAATTTGGCAGGACATTTTACATTAAATTCTATTCAAGTAATTATAATTAGTTGTCCCCAAGTTTCTCCTGAGACATGTCTTAGTTTGCCAGGGACAGTGACAGAGAAGTTTTGACACCTGTATGGTGAGTACCCACTGAGTGAAAAATTGATTTTCTCACTGTTTACATCAGAAATGCAAATGTCACCATTTTGGGTACCAGAGTTAATGAAAATACGAACTGCTTAAGCATATCTGCTGCCTCATAGATTACACACCGAGTTATCATAACAACCAGTCTGGAAGTCTGCTTCACTTGCGCTACAAGTTTTGACCCAATCTCATTAAGAAAATGTGGGTTTTTTTTGTTATTGTTCATGTAGTATAAAAGAAAATACAGTACACAATAACCGTGCATAATGACCCAAGAGAAAGGCGCCAAAGAGCATGGGCGGAGAAGAAGCGGGAGGGAATTGAAAGTTAAGACCATCTTTCTGCCTCTGCCTCTGTAAGTCTCCAGATAGGACTGAATCAGTAAGGTCAGGCTGTCAACTTCTAGATAAAAAAAGAGGCCTGTCTGTTTCCCATGAAAAGGTGCAGCCTGCGTGTGGGTGCCGTCAGTCTACCTCCAGGGCATTCCTTCTGTGTGGCTGGCTTTGTGACTGAGAGGCCATCTGATGTTATCAGTGTGGGACACCAGCTCGACTTCCTGCACTAGTCTCTAGGAGACTGGTGACTTTGTGATTCCAGATAGTCAGGGCTGAGAAAGAGGCAAGTGAGAGACTGGTTTCCAGGCCAAGGATCACAGGGGCCCTGCAGGTGTGTGTGTTTTGATGGACACTTGGGACTAAGCCCTGCAACTACAATGCGAGCTCCAAGTCTACACAGTGCCATTATACCTTTGATCACCAGGAAGCCCATCGACAAAAGGGACTGAGGAGACAGACATTACCGTTTAGAGTTACAGGGGTCACCACAGGTGGGACATCGTTCACAGGTTGGTCCCGAGGCTCCAGGGTTTGTGCACACACACTTGCCACACACGCAGTCTCCTCGCCCGCTGCAGAGCACCCCGTCCTCCGAGATGCAAGAGTCCGTGCTGCTCGTGCAGTTGCAATACTCGCCGGTCCAGCCGCTCCTGCACACGCATTCACCGCAGTCACAGTCCCCGTTGTCTGTAAAATAAAATGCTGTATGCAGACTGGGGCGTGGAGGGAGCAGAGGGCATCTTTTCTTTTCTCATCTTTATAGACCAGCGGAAAAAATGGAAAAAAAAAGTGTGTGCGTCGGGGGGCCATGAGTGTGGATATAGTCTATCTCACATGTTTTGCTCACTATGGATATCTATTGATCTAGTCTCCTCACTGGGAATCCACCTGATTACTGGACGTTATATCAAACAGTATTTATAATCAGATGAAACGAAGTAATCCAGAAATTCCATAATATCAGGGAAAGGTGGTAGTGAAAGCTGTCGTGGATTAGATCACACATCTAATCCAGGGTGAGAAAAGCTCTGGAGAGCATCAGTGTTTACAAGGTGATTAGAGAAGACAATCCTTACAGAAGAGAGCAACAGTAAGAGGGGAATATTAAAAAAAAAGAGGGGAACAGGAGTGCTGTTGCAGAAGAGAAGCTGGGACAGAGACAGTTGAAGAGGGAGACACTTTTATCTCATTGAACCCTAAAGAGCCCCTTTAAATCTGACCACATAATGATGTATGCAATACTCCCAAATGGTAGATAAAGTGTTTAAGATAATGGGCTTATGTGTTCTTCCCATAACATTTTTTGGGTGCCTGCCATGCTCAAGATACTAAAATAGGCATTGGATATTCCAAACAAATAACATTGATTTACAAACTCGCATAACTGGTAATTTTCTTCTGAAAAATAAATGTGCATTTAAGCATTTTGCCTCACCAGTTTTGCTCTTCCAGCAAAATTTAGGATTACCTAAGACAATATCTAACAGTGTTTAAAACACTGCCTGGCCCAGAAATAAGCACTATATAAAATGTTTGTTATTAGCATTGTTCCTAAAAACTATCCAGTAGGAAGAATTTGTAAGAAAAATTATTCATCAATATTAAAATTTCTATGCTTTGAATAAAAACAAAGCAGATGTAAGAAAAAAAAATCACAAGCAAAGCAGGTTTCACTTGTAGGAGCCCCTGCCAAGTTACTGTGGCTTTCTCTTTAAACTTTGCTCTAGCAGCTGGTTACTTTTCCAGCTTCATGATTAGGCTTTAAGGGACTCAGAGTAGGAGAGTCCTTGGCTTAATGCTCCAGTTGGTCAAAAATCACAGAATTAAGATCTTGGCTGCTAGCTAGATGCCACCATCATGTCAGGGAAATGGTCCACAGGGTCCTAGTGCACAGCCAGGGCTGGTACACCTGCTGAACTTGGGCACTCACCCTTGTGGTGAGCTGAGTGGCCCTGGGAATTGTTGTCAAGGGGGCCTGTGTGATATGCCTCCTAAAAAATCTGGTGAGAGGTTTAGAACCACAATCTTGTGGGAACTAGGCCCTGGTTGATGGGAATTAAGTCAGGAAGACAGGACCTGATCTGCTCTGCAACTAAGAGAGTGGCTTCCAGCCCTAATTTTTCATAGCAAAACAGCATATGTTCTCCATCTCCTAACACTACAGTGCCACCTGGTGTCCAGGCAGTATATTATGTATTGCTAATATCTGTGTATACATACATACACACATACATATATTTCTTTTTGTTGTTGTTGTTATTTGTCTGTTAGTTTGGTTGAATATTTATTTTTTATTTTTAATTTCTTCAATAGCAAGGGATCCTGCACTTTTGTTATGGTTTTTCATCCCCTTTTAGTCTCTCTTTTTAATTTCTCTCTTTTTTTCTCTCTTATGGTAGAGATTTTTCTCCCTTCCTCATCCTTCCCAAATAAATTTCTCATACAACAGCTAAGATATTCATTCTTTTGTTTTTCTTTATCTTATATAATTGCACTCTATTTATTTAAATTTTCTCTATTTATTATTATTATTTCTTCTTTCTCTCAGTGCTGCAGGGTCATGAAATTGGTCTGGCTGGGGAGCCATAGCATTGGTGTGGCTCAAGGAGGTCAAGAGGCCATAGTCTAAGGTGTCCTGGCTTTAGCCTTTGGAAAGACTGTATTGGCAGGTCCCCATTGTGACATGCTGCTGAATTTTTAATTATTTTTGGTTTTGTTTACTCTTTCCAAACTTTGGCAGAGGTGGGGTCTTGCTTTTGCCCAGGAAGGTAAGGAGCTCTTGACTTTGAGGCACCTGCCCAACTTGGACCCCGCAAAGTCTTAGAGTTGCGGGTGTGGACATAGCACCTTGCCAAAAACACCATTTCTCCTGTCACTCTCTTTCCTTTCTTCAGCCTCTGCTCCCCATTTTTCTCTTGTTTCTCCCTTCTTTTTTTGTGTTTGTTTGCTTGTTTGTTTGGCCAGGGCTGGGTTTGAATCCGCCAGTTTCTCCCTTCTTACTCATTACCATTCTCTTCCTTTTGGACTTAGACTAAAGAGCCACTTTACCACATACGCTCTGAGACAAGGTAATTTAAAGAGAAGGAGGTAATGAGGAGGAAAAAGTAGGGGAAGGAAATGAACAAGAAGAAAATACACATGAGGAAGAATCAACAGAAAAATCCCAGCAACATGAAAAACCAAAACAGAGCAATTTCCCCAAGGGACCATGAGGCAGCTTCTGCAGAGTATTCCACCTATAAGGAATAATGTAAATGACAAAGTGGGAATTTAAAATACGATGGCAAAGGCAATAAAGGGAATTAACAAGAAGGTGGAAAACAGAACCAAAAAGTAGATGAAAGATATGAAGAATATAGAAAGGCTATGGCAGAGCTTAAGGAATTTCAGGAATCAATCAGGGAACTGAAAGATGCAGCAGACTGTATCAATAACAGATTAGACCATAGAGAAGAAAGAATCTCAGAGGTAGAGGATAAAGCTCTTGAGCTAACCCAGATGGTTAAAGAGGCAGAAAGGAAGAGAGAGAAAGCTGAATATTCTCTCACAGAATTATGGAACTTCATGAAGCATTCAAACATATGAATTATAGGGATCCCTGAAGGGGAAGTAGACTGTCCCAAAGGAATGGAAGCCCTGATAGAAGATGCCATACATGAAAATTTCCAAAGTTTCACAAACTATTTCAAAACATTCCTTTTAGAGGGATATCAAACCCTGGGCCATCTCAACACATCTTAGGGCATCTCTAAGACATGTTGTAATGAATCTGTCCAAAGTCAAGGCAAAAAAGAAAATTCTGTAAGCAACCAGGAGTCAAATGCCAACTGATCTACAGGGGCAGATGCGTCATGGTGATAGCAGATCTTTTAGCTGAAATTTTCCAAACCAGAAGTGAATGGTCATCTACTTTTAATCTTCTTAGACAAAACAATTTTCAGCCCAGAATTCTATATCTTGCTAAACTAAGCTTCAAAATCAATGGAAAAATCAAATCTTTTACTGATATGCCAACACTGAGAAAATTTGCCACAACCAGAGCAGATTCACAGGAAATACTTAGGCCTATTCTCCATACTGAACATCACAATGGACCACCACCAAAGTAAACACCCAGAAACTAAAGGATAAAATCTAGCTTCCACAATGATGTGAAGGATAAAACTAAGCAATGGACATTCACAAAATAAGATGAATAGAATTCCACCACACTTACCAATGGTCTCAATAAATGTTAATGGTTTGAATTCTCCAGTGAAGAGGCACAGGCTGGCTGATTGGATAAAAAAGCTCAAACCATCAATATGCTATCTGCAGGAAACACACCTAAACTTGAAGGACAAATCCAGACTCAGGGTAAAGAGATGGAAAACAGTATTTTAGTCAAATGTAAATCAGAAGAAAGGAGAGGTAGCAATCTTATTTTCAGACAGGAGTGGATTTAAAGCAACTAAAGTTAGGACAGACAAAGATGGTCACTTCATATTTGTCAAGAGAACAATACACCACAAGAACATTTCAATCCTAAATATATATGCACCCAACTTTACAGCTCCCAGATTTATAAAATGGACCTTGATTGGTCTGAGCAATATGATATCATATAACACCATAATTCTGGAGACTTTAACACTCCTCTGGCAGAACTGGACAGATCCTCTAAATAGAAACTAAACAAAGACATAAGAGACTTGTATCTTTGACCCTAGAACAAGTTGGCTTTATAGGCATATACAGAACACACCATCACAAAGCTAAGTCTCGTCAGCCCATGGAGCACACTCCAAAACAGACCATAGCCTAGGATACAAATCAAACTCAACAAAATTAAAAGAATTGAAAATATACCTTGTAACTTCTCAGACCACAAGGCAATGAAGGTGGGAAAAGCTCCAGCAAAATTTTCATCCTCACACAAAGGCATGGAAATTAAACAACCTTATGCTGAATGACATTTGGGTCAAGGAAGAGATAGAAGAGGAAATTGTCAAATCCCTCCAATAGAGCAACAATGAACAAAACCTGTGGGATACTGCAAAAGCAGTCCCAAGAGGGCAATATATCACATTAGATACCTACATCTGAAAAACCGAAAGAGAGCACATCAATAATGTAATGAATCATCTTAAAGAAATGGAAAAGGAAGAACAATCTAATCCCAAACCTAGCAGAAGAAAATAAATAACCAAAATTATACCAGAAGTAAATGAAATTGAAAACAAAAGAATCACTCAGAATATTAGCAAAACAAAAAGTTGGTTGTTCCAAAAAATAAATAAAGTCAATAAACCTTTGGTCAGATTAACTAGAAAACAGAAAAGTAAAATCTCTAACAACTTCAATCAGAAATGAAAAAGGGGACATAACAGATATCACAGAGATACAAGAGATTATCTCTGATTACTACAAGAAACTCTGCAAGAACTAGTAAGTATTGTGGAGTTCTATTCATTATTTTATGAAAGACCATGGCTTAGTTTTATCTTTTGTGCCATTGTGGAAGCTAGGTTTTGTTCTTTAGATTTTTGTACAAAGTGCCAGATGCTGGCACAGATGTGGAGAGCAGGGAACACTTTTACACTATTGGTGGGACTATAAACTAATATAGCCTCTTTGGAAAGAAGTATGGTGACCCCTCGAAGAACTCAAGCTAGACCTCCCATTTGATCCTGCAATCCCACTACTAGGCATCTACTCAGAAGAAAAAAAAATCCTTTTATCATAAAGAAAAGAAAATCCTTTGCAGTAGAGTGTTAATTGCAGTTCAGTTTATAATTACCAAGATGTGGAACGACCTAAATGCCCATCAACTCAGGAATGGATTAATAAGCCGAGGTAAATGTATACCATGGAATACTATTCTGCTGTAAAAAAGGTGGAGACTTTCCATCTTTTGTATTAACCTGGATGGGGCTGAAACACATTCTTCTCAATAAAGTATCACTAGAATGGAAAAGCAAATATCTCATGTGCTCATTACCAGAAGACAATCTAATTTATGCCAACAGGGGAGAAAAACTCATTTCAATTCAAGTTGGGGGGAGAGGGTATAGAGGAGGGGAGTTTTGAGTGCTCCTACTTAATGGGCACAATGTAGAGGTACATGGCATACCTTTTGGGTTGGGACACAAGTACAAGAGGCATTCTACCTAACACTAAGATATTGTGACCTGGTTGTTTGTACCCTCACAATAACCTGAAATGGAAAAAGAAAGAAATGCTACAAGGGATTCTGCCAAATATCTTCTTTCTATAATGCAGAGATGGCCTCTGGCTGGTTTCCTGTCACCTTCAAATGTGTCCTGTCAGTGTCATAAGGACTAATGCGGGTTTGGAAACACAATCATTAAATTAATAAATAAACCTCTGAATGAAGCGGGAGAGAAATGTGTCTCAATGGGCACGGACTCTAAATTCTTCACTAGGGGGACAAAGACACGTTTTCTCAAAAGAACCTATTGATAGCAATACCAGCAACAAAGAAATGAAAGGTTGGTATACTTCTAAGAGTATCAGATGGTTTTCAGAAAGCTTGAAATTCTTTGAGGTGTCTTTCTTTCAGGTATTTTTTTTTTCCTGAAAATTATCCTTTTTTATGTTTCTAACACTGTGGTTTGAAACATAAATAGCTTAGTTTTGTATAAAAATAATGGCTTTCTATTTTGAAGAGCTGCTGCTTACATAGTGTGAAAAAGCAAGATATTAGAGCTTCAATTCAGCAGTTAACATTTCAACTGTAATACAAATTTATATCATTTAAAGTATATATTAACACATTTATAATTCTTATCTGAATAGATTATAATTATATGTCAGAAATATTTTATAGGAGTATTAAATATATTTTTAAGTGCTAGTGATTTTTGTGTCTACAAAGGATATTAAAACATGAATATAGTAGGACCTGTGTAAGATGAACACCCAAGGGACTGTAACAAACTGATCAACATAGGGGGTGGTCAACATAAGGAACATCCATTGAGTACAGGTGATGGATGTCCAGGAGGGGGGGTCAAGGGAATGGTAAGGAACTAGTCGACTATGAAGGTTCTACTTTATTTTTATTTTAAACTTTTCTTAAAATTTTAAAGATATTCCAAGCCATTTCCCATCTTTATCCTTTCTATAAGCTTCTATTTGTCTTTTCTTTTCTTTTCTTTTTTTTCCCCTTGGACAGAGGAGACTGGGTTTCACTCTGTCACCCAGACTGGAATGCAGTGACCTGATCATACTCATTGTAACTTTGAACTCCTGGGCTCAAGCAATCCTCCTGGCCCCACCCCTCTGAGTAGCTAGGACTATAGGCATGCACTTCCACATCCTGCTAATTTATTTTTACTATTTCATAGAGACAGGGATCTCAGTATTGT
>CAUYTI010059673.1:0-14851 GCA_963575145.1 Galago senegalensis
GAGGCAAGAGACTCGATTGAGCCCAGGAGTTGGAGGTTGCTGTGAGCTGTGATGCCACGGCACTCTACCCAGGGGGACAGCTTGAGAGGCTCTGTCTAAAAAAAAAATAAAACTAACCAGAAATAAGCGGAGAGTGTTTCCGCCTGCCATTCGTCTTAAGAATACAAAGGCCTGTGATTTACATTTTTCAGAACCTTTATCCAACACCTAATGTGGTAAATGCTGGGCTACACTTGTGTATTATCTGAACAGACTGCAAGTAACTGCAGCCATCCTCGAGATAATAACTTTCCAGACTTCTAAGAACTGCAAATGTGTGTGTTAAAAAAATGAATGTAAATAATTATTATAAACCACTTTGTAGCAAAAAAATTTTTTAAAAACTAGTTCGGTTATAGATACCTCAAATACCCTGACTTGATCATTACACATTCTATGCATGTAGCACTCATGCGTCCTCCATAAATACGTATATTATTGTATATTGATAAAAAGGAAATAAAATTAAACTTAAAATTTACAAAACAGAGCTTGAATCCAAAACCATAAAAGCTCTGTGTCAACTATACAGAATTTAAAACTGTTATAAAATTCTGCTACATGCACAAAGAACATTCTGAGGATCCAATCTGGTGGGAAAGAACTGTAATTCCAATTAGCTTACCCTTTGGGAAACTGAGAAGTATTATACTTGCAGCTATAAATTCCAAGCTAAACTAAAAATTGAACTTTCTGTAAAGAATTGAGACCTTTATCCTTCTCAAATGTGTATCCTACTTTCCCCAGACTTCTTTTAACTATAGTGAAATGTCATTGCATTGTTGTAGATGTTACTAATTAGGCTGTTCAACAAAAGTATTGACAGCATACTACGTGCCAGACTATCCTTGGCAGACTGATGAATTAGTCATACTACACTCAGAGACACGTACTCAGAGGCAGCTATGTAAATAAATAATGAGGATCCCTAGTTTGGAAAGGAATGAATGGGGTAGGATGGGAACACAGAAAAAGGAATTGCTACCTCTGGCTTTTGTACTAATAAGATTCCAAGCAAATTAATTCGGAAATTCTTAAAACTATAAAGGCTTCCAAAAATATGAAAGCAAACTTTAAAAGCATTTTAATATACATAAATTATGTATAGTACTTCTATTTTTGTTATAGTGATTAAAAATGATTCTTAACCATTCACAAGAACAAGAACTTTAGTAGGAACATTCTTTCCACTAACACTTGATTCTTCCAACAATTTATCTTAAAATTACTATTTAGGAGGGTGGCGCCTGTGGCTCAAAGGAGTAGGGCACCAGCCCCAGCCAAAAACTGGAAAAAAAATTACTACTTAGGGCTCTGGTATGCAAACAAATTACAGTATTTACAACTCTATGTATCTTTATTGAAATCTACTTAAAAGAACAGATGTCCATGTCAAAAACTTTATTAGCTTTTGGCTCGGCACCTATGGCTCAAGCGGCTAAGGCGCCAGCCACATACACCTGAGCTGGCGGGTTCAAATCCAGCCCTGGCCCACCAAAAACAACAATGATGGCTGCAACCAAAAAATAGCCAGGCGTTGTGGCAGGTGCCTATAGTCCCAGCTACTTGGTAGGTGGAGGCAGAAGAATCACTTGAGCCCAGGAGTTGGAGGTTGCTGTGAGCTGTGATGCCACAGCACTCTACCCAGGGCGACAGCTTGAGGCTCTGCCTAAAAAAAAAAAAAAAACAAAAACTTTATTAGCTTTTTTGTTCTAATAAAGTATACAAAATCACAAATGGAACATGTGTATCTTGAACACAGTTAAATATAACACAAAGTTGTCATAGGTAGAACAAATATAAAATGTGGATCTCAAATATTCCCAAAGATCCACAATTTTATAAATTTCACTTATTCAGGCTTAATAATTTTTGAACTAACTCTAGATTAATGAAGTTTCAGCAAACCATTTGCTGGCAATGCAAAAGCAAACGGTAAGTTCACCAACAAGATTCTGGAACTCTATCAGCATTATAGCCGTTGCCACTAACTCACATGTTACAGAGAAGATTCACAATGTCATGCAGGAATTTATTTTATAAATACATATGTGCCAATCTCTGTTTGCATTTTACAAATATGAACTAATCTTCATGCAGTTATGCTATAAAATGAGTACTCTTATTATGCCAATTTTACAGGAGAAACAGTGAGTGACCCTCCCAATTCTTAAGATTATATGGTTAGTAGCACTAGGTGGGCTACCTAATACTCGAGTGAACAAGGCTTGTGTCTCTTAAAGCCAGGAATTATTACAAAATGTTTTAATTATTTTGTTTTAATTATTACAAAATGTCCCAAACTATTGAACTAGTCTAGAAATTAGAGACTGAATTAAAGTAACAATTCTATCATCTCCGTGTTATACCAATTTAGACCCAAGCTAACAGGCCACATGTTTGGCTTCCCTTTGCCCTTCCGGCAGTGTTTACTTAAACTATAAAGAAGTAGCCACTATGAACTGAGAACTATCAATAAAAGATAGAGGCAAAACTGAGATAAAATGCGAGGGCAGAATTGAATGAGGAAATGCATTTGGAGATGACTATGTGGACTAGAGAAAACCAGTGAACAGAAGCTACCTTCCAGGGGATTAGCCTTATTTCTTCTTTAAAAATGTTAAAACATTCAAAACAGAACATCTTTTCTGCTCAGGAAATCAAACATCTGATTGTTAACTAAGGACCTCTTGTTTCCCCATCTGTGACAATCTTGTTTTAATAGGTTACAGAGAACAGAAAAATCACAAGTATAACATAGGCATTCCACCAAGATAAACAGGAAGACAATCTTCGAGTTCTGGGAAGAGTGACTAAAAATCTGAGCCATTTTCTAACTATAGTAATGGGACACACACAAATAGGTGTCATTGGAAACAGCACCTGCTTGTCTCTGTGCAGGGGCGTTCTGCCAGGTTCACACATGAGCTATGAGCTTCCCCACGTACATGGAGCCAGATGTACTTTCTGTTAAGGTTGTTTCCTTATGAAAATAATTAAATAGAATTTCTATATATGAGGAAAAACTTATAAATCACCTACTTTTATTAGTTTATGATTTTGAAATTACCCACCAATCCAGTTAAAAATTGATCATCTCAGGGCCGCGCCTATGGCTCAAAGGAGTAGGCCGCAGGCCCCATATGCCAGAGGTGGAGAGTTCAAACCCAGCCCTGGCCGAAAACTGCAAAAAAAAAAATTGATCATCTCAGAAATAACATACAAATTTACAATGATCACTCATTATGGTGCAAATTTTTTTTTTTTTTTTTATAGAGCCAGAGTCTCGCTTTATCACCCTCGGTAGAGTGCCATGGCATCACACAACTCACAGCAACCTCCAACTCCTGGGCTTAGGTAATTCTCTTGCCTCAGCCTCCTGTGTAGCTGGAAGTACAGGCGCCCACTACAATGCCCGGCTATTTTTTTGTTGCAGTTTGGCTGGGGCTGGGTTTGAACCCGCCACCCTCGGTATATAAGGCCACAGCCCTACTCACTGAGCCACAGACACCACCCTACAGTGAAATTTTTATTGTTCACAAATATGGGATACAATATATATTATGTATTAATATAATTATACTATGAATTTTATTTCTTAGCAATGTTGAACATTTTCATGGGATAATGTAAACATACACAAAAGTAGAGATAATAATATAATTGACTTCAACCCCACATTCAACAATTATCAACTTCAACAACAATCAACATAGCTAGGCGCCTGTGGCTCAAGTGGCTAAGGCACCAGCCACACATACACCTAAGGTGGCAGGTTCAAATCCAGCCCAGGCCCGCCAAACAACAATGATGGCTGCAACCAAAAAATAGGCAGGCATTGTGGCAGGTCCCAGCTACTTGGGAGGCAGAGGCAGGAGATTCGCTTGAGCCCAGGAGTTGGAAGTTGCTGTGAGCTGTGATGTCACAGCACTCTACCCAGGGGGACAGCTTGAGGCTCTGTCTCAAAAAAAAAAAAAAAAAACAACGATCAACATTTATACAGTATTTATGCTCTTGTTCCCCACCCTCCCTGCAACTGTGCCTTCTTTATTCGCTAAAATATTTAGATACATATCCAATTTCAATGTGTATGTCAGATAAATTATATCCACTCTACCACTATTACACAAAATTAAGAACAATCTTAATATTATGTGCCATCCAATGAGTATTAAAATTTTCCTTATTGTCCCAAAGATTCTGTTTAAAGTACCTTTATTCAATTCAAGATCTAAATAAGTTCCATACATTGCACTTGGTTGTCATGTTTCTGAAGTCCCTTTCGTTGAATTTTATCAGTACTTCCCCTTTTTATACCATTGATTTATTGGAGAAACTAGGCCATTTGTACTATGCAATATTCCATATTCTAGATTCCACTGATTACTTCCTTGTGACATTTCCTTTTATTTCTATAGATATGTGGTTAAATCTAGAATTGTTATTAATTCAGGTTCTGTATTTTACATATGAGTATTTCATGGTGCTTGCCACATACTTTCTATTACATCATATCCTGAGGCAAATGTGTCTGGTAATTTCCATTTTGATTTTTATTTATTCTTTTTCAGAGACAGGATCTCCCTGAGTTGCCCAGACTGGAGTGTAGTGACTCTCTATAGATACAATCATAGGCCACTGTGGCCTTGAACTCCTGGGCTCAAGTCATCCTCTGGAGTATGTGGGACTATAGGCCTGTCACCATGTCTGGTATTGTAGTTCCATTTTTAATAATAAGATATGGCTTTGGGGTTCAATTGGTGTCAGCTTGATTCCTACACTATAAAGATTTTCTATTGACCTTTATCTAATTGTTCTAACATCCACTGATGATTGTGACTTGATTAAAAATTTCATTAGAGGGTTGTAACAACATGAATTTCTAATTCTATCTTTCCTTCTGAATTCATTAGCTGAAATTATACAATAAAGAACTTTTTTCCCCATTAACTATTTGGTTACCCTAAAATGCAATTTATATGTAGAAGATAGGGTCAATGTTTATTCCTTTTTATCGATTTTAAAAATAACGAGTTGGTGTCCTAGAAAGTTCTAATGAGATTGTTTTTTAATTACTGTGAAAGCATGATTTTTATATATTTGAAGGGCTTTAATTATTCTTTTTGACGCGTATATTGTCCCAATTTGGCCAGTGAGAAATTATTCAAGTTGGTTTCTAAGTATTTTAGATATGTTCACATTAATCTTTAATTATTTTCATGCTTTCTGGTACAAGATGGCCCAGACTCATCTTGTTCTTTTCCTGCCCCTGACACAGAATACTCACTACTCCAAATATCCCTGGTTCCTTTAAGCAGGAAATGGTAGTTAGAAACATAATTAGGAGTGCTCCTTGCCCATTGGGTTGTCATTACTTATTGATCTTTCTAATACAACTAGGAAATAGGTAACTTTTTCAAAAGAAAAAATCTTCTATCCTGGAAATATCCTTGGATATTTCCAGTTGAAATTCAAGATTACAGGATTTTAACTCAATGTCTTTGATTTTATATTTTTATCTTTTTTTCTCCTATACAAGTGGAGTATCCCTTAACTGAAATGCTTTAGGCTAGAAAGGTTGAAACACTGAAATTTGAAAATTTCAGATTTTGGAATATTTGCATATTTTGGGGATGGGAACTAAACCTAAACACAGATTTCATTTATTTTTCCTACATGCTTTAAACACAAACTGTGAAGGCCAGGCACAGTGGCTCATGCCTGTAATCCCAGCACTCTGGGAGGCCAAGGCTGGTAGATTGCCTGAGCTCATGGGTTCAAGACCATCTTGAACAAGAAAGAGACCTAGTTTTTAAAAAATAGCTGGATGTTGTGGGTACCTATGTCCCAGCTACTTGGGAGGCTGAGGCAAGAGAATCACTTGAGCCCAAGAGTTTGAGGTTGCTGTGAGCTGTAATACCATAGCACTCTAGTGAGCGCAACAAAGTGAGACTGTCTCAAAAACAAAAACAAAAACAATAAAACCAAACCTGTGAAGGTAATTTCATACAATATTTTTAATAATTTTGTACATGAAATGAAGTATGACTGTAACCCTAACCCTAATCCATCACATATGGTGAGGTGTGGAATCTTCCACTTGAATCATCATGTTGGCCTGAAAAAGTTTTGGATTGGCGAGCATTTCAGATTTTGGATTTTGGGATTAAGGATGCTCAATTCATACTAAAATCTTGTTTCCCATACCATAATTTCTTATCTGCTATGTCCTATAAAATACCTATGGTAGTTTGCCAATAGCAATATCAATGTTACTTCTACCAATAATACTACTAAATGCAGTTTAAGATCTTATTGCCTTCTTTTTGTCTATATAATGTATCCCATTAGAGATGAACAGTCCACGTTCTGTGTTGTAAACTCATCTAATTCTGTACTCTATATGGCTATGCCATCAACTTGAGACTTCAGTTCAAAATTTGTTATTTTTAGGTGATTTTCTTTTCCTTTTTCAGATAATTATCTTTTAATTTTGCAGTATGTAGTATATAGTCAGTCATTGCTCTAATTTCTTTACATGTATCACCTAATTTAACCCTCACAGAAAATCTGTGCTCTGGTTTACTTTCCAGGAGATTGAAGTACATAGAATTTCCATAGTTTCCAAGATGACAAGTGGCACATACAGATTTAAATGGAGGGATCTGATTTACAATGAGATGGAAGGATACCATGGCAGGATATGGTAAATTCCATGAGAAAGATAAAGGGAAATTAATACTAGGGATCCAAAGAAAGTTACATCTAGTAACAGGGATCACAATAAAAGACTTATGAAAGAAGAGCAATTTGAAATGGTCACCTAAACTTCCTCAAATGCCCCATTTTCATTTCCTTATTAAAGACCTATGGTGAGCAAAACATTGGAAAAAGCTTACAGTATTGGAGAATGGTATACAGCTATTTAAAATCATATTGTACCATATGGCATACAGCTTCTTAGCATTCAAATGGAGTTAGATGGATTCAATTTAAAATTAGTCCAGAAATTTGCCTCACTCAATTTAAACCATAGGATTTGAAATAGAGGCCAATTTGAAATTGGGCCTAATATCCTAGCACTCTGGGAGGCCAAGTCATGAAGATTGCTTGACCCACAAGAGTTTGAGACTAGTCTTAGAAAGAACAAGACCCCATCTCCACAAAAAATAGGAAAAAAAATTACTCAGACATGCTAGCATACCTACAATGACTCAGGAGGCTGAGGCAGAAGGATTACTTGAGCCTGGGAGTTGCAGGCTGCATTGAATTATGATGATGCCACTGTACTCTGCCTGGATAACAGAGCAAGAGTCCTATCTCAAAAAAAGAAAGAAAATTTTGTATAGACTCTAGAAAAAAGAAATGCATTGTTCCAGGATTCACCAACCAGAATCCCAAGAATTTGGAATTCTTTTGTATCAAGAAAAATTAAGGTCGGGTGATGATGGTCATCGACCTCAACATTCTTGAGAAGAATTTGATGATCATAAAAAGTGGCAAGTTAGAATTTCTGTTTTCAGTCACAAAGAGGCTATTTTTTTAACTTTATATTTTGAAATAAGTACAAAGTTCCAGAAAATTTATAAGAATAATAAAGAACTTCTTTACCTAAGTTCACTAATTTAAACTTGTTTTATCATTCTCTCTGCATATCTACATCTTATCTATCTATATATTATTATTTTTTCAGATCCATTTGAGAATAGGTTGCATATATCATGCCACTTTACCTCTAAATACTTCAATGTCTATGTTCAAGGACATTCTTTTATATGTGTAGCCACAGTGCAGTTATTAAAATCAGGAAATTTAATATTGATACAATACTTTTATCAAATCAGAAGTCCTTATTCCAATTTTATCATTTGTCTCTAAGATGTCTTTACAGTATAGTCATCCTTTGATATCTGCAGGGATTGGTTCCAGGATCTCTGCAGAAACTGAAATCCACAGATCCTCAAGTCCCTACTATAAAATGACACAGTATTTGTAAATAGTGTATGTCCATCCTTCTGTCTGCTTTAAATCATCTCAAGATTAATAGGTAAAACTTTAATACCTATTATAATGTAAATGCCATGTAAATATTATATGTAGTAGTTATTTCCAATTCTTCTATTATTTTTATTCTAGTTTTATTACTTTTTCTTTTTTTCCAGAATATTTCAATCCAAGGATATGAAACCTGCTATGATGGAAAGCCAACTACATTTTTCTCCCCTCCGTCCATCACAGGATCCATTTCAGGGTCACGTATTGTATTTAGTTGTCATGTCTCTTTTTAAAAAATAATTATTTTTATTATTTTTAATTAACACATAATAATAGCACAGATTTATAGAATACAGTATGATACTCTGATTTATATGCACAATGTATAATACAATCGGAGTAATTATCAAACTTATCACCTCAAACATTTATCATTTCTCTACTTTGAAAACACTTGGAATCCTCTCTTCTAGCTCTTTAAAAATATGTATGAAATATATATTTAAAATTGTAATACTCAATGTATACTAATAACAAAAGATGAATACAAGTCACGCTTGAGCACCTCTTATAATTGTAGAAGTCAAATGTGACTTTGAATGTTATAATTTTAATTGTTTTTTCCTTTCTTAAAACATGTTTGCGTGTGTGTGAGAGAGAGGGGGATACATATATACATACCTTTATTTTTTTTTGCTGTTTGAGAACTTTGTTTCCTTCTGGCACAACAAGAAGTTCTAGGCTTATCTTGTACCTTCTATGCCCCAAACCTGGGATTAGTTATTTTTTCCCTTCAAGAAGCCTTTTAGGCAAAGATATCTGGGCAGTCTGGATGTGAAATGTTCACCAGTCGGTCATTACTTCTAGGCCCTCTCAGCTGACAGTGCTAGGCAATCATGATTCACAGTTAAACCTCCAATACACATCTATTAGACAGCTCCATATCGTCCCACAGATCACTGCAGTGCAGTTTTTTGTTTGTTTTTATCTAGTCTTTTTTTTTTTAATGCTACCATTTGAAAGCATCTCTATTATTATTTCTTCAGGTTCGAGAGCTTTCCTCTGCGGTGTCTAATCTGCTACTAATCCAATCCAGTGAATTTTTTCATTTAAGATATTGTCTTTTTCAGCTGTGGAATTTCCATTTGGCTTTTCCCTTTAATATCTTCCATTTCTCACCTCACTTTGCCCACATTTTCTTTACATCCTTGAGCATATTGATAAAAGATGTTTTAAAGGATTTGTCTGTTAATTCCACACCAATTTCTGGATCTTTTGCAAATAGATCATTTTTTCTTTGCTTATGGGTCACATTTCTCGGCTTCTGTACATGTTTACTAAGTTTTAATTAGATGTTGAACTTGGTTAATGTTTTGTTGTTGAGTGCTAGATTTTGCTGTTTTTCCTTGAAGAAAGTTGGATTGATTCTGGTAGGAAGTTATATATATTTGATGTTCTTTGAAAGCTTCGTATGACTCTATTAGTAAAATAGTAACTTAACATTTTTGAAGTTTCTCATTAAATTCAAAAATATCAGCTCATATCCTCCATTAAATAAGCAAAAGGATAGAAATCTATCTTAGATTTTTGTGATATAATAAGTATGCCTGTGGAAGATAGTTAATGAAAGGAAATGTTTATAATTGGTGTTACATAATAACATATTTCAGGCTCAAAATAATACTTGTTATATGAGCAAACTGTAAAAGTCAATTACAAAACAACTTTTGTAATTTTGTGAACAGTTTTACAGTTTGATCTTGAAGAGCCTAAAAGGATGCATAACAGAATGTTAACAATGATTGCCGTAGAAGGGCCATGTACAAGTTTTCTTTCCTCCTTTAATATTTTCTTGTTCTACACTCCCCCATACCTATGTAGAACATCTGTTAAATACATTTGTTTTAATCTAAAACAATCACATAATAATAGAATTATTTGTTTGTAATAGAATAATAGTCTTAAATAATGAGAGGATTAAGAGACTTTAAAACAAACGAAAATTACTACAAAATTACTGGAGGCAACAGTGGAAAAAGAAGGGAACTCAGAGAAAGAACCAAGTTCAAATTCAAACTCCCTTAGTACTTATGTGAGCTTTGAAAGCCAGACACCTTCTGATCCTCAGTTCATCTATAAAGAGGAAATAATATGTGCTACCTCAAAATTGTGGTGAGAATTAAAAGAGACAATTTATACAATGAGAAAATTTACTGAACTAATTTAACATGCTCTGCAAAGAACATTTACACATCCATTAACTTTCCAAACAAACTTCATAGAATCTTTTTTAAATTGTATTTGGAGGCTCAGTGCCTGTAGCTTAAGCAGCTAGGGCACCAACCACATACACCAGAGCTGGTGGGTTCAAATCCAGCCAGGGCCTGCCAAACAACAATGACAACTACAACAACAACAACAAAAAAAATAGCCAGGTGTTGTGGTGGGCACCTGTAATCCCAGCTACTTGGGAGGCTGAGGCAAGAGAATAGCTTAAGCCCAGGAGTCGGAGGTTGCTGTGAGCTGTGATGCCATGGCACTAGGGTGACAGCTTGAGGTTCTGTCAAAAAAAAAAATTGCATTTGGAGCTGAATTTTTGGCCCATTTTGCCTTTCTTTATAACCAAGTCTTTCTCTAAATTGTATTAATTAATGTATAAAATGTCTGTTTATATTCTTGTGGTCAGAGAATCAAAGAATACAGATAAAGTCAAGCCCACCAGCATCCTAGAGGCTCCCCCCCCACACTTGCTACAATAACTATAACATAGTAGAAGGATGTAGTTTTGCGTGTTTGAATATATTGATCTGCAACTTGCTTTGCCACTAGACCCTTGAGTGACCCTCTTCTCTCTTGCTGGCAGGAAGATCCTTGCATATCACAACTTCTTTTCTCTTGATCAAATTTTGCTATTGTGTGGTGTTATGGTTTGAAATGTTTGTCCCCTCCAAAACTACTTTGCAATTAAATTTAGAGGTGAGTCTCACTTAGAAGTGGGACCTGTAGGTAGTAATTAGTCATGAAGGCAGAGACTTCATGGATTAGCCTGTAGGTGAGACCTGTAGGTGGTAATTAGTCGTGAAGGCAGAGGCTTCATGAATTAGTGCCCTTATAAAAGAGCTCAAGGTTAAAGGGAGAGGTCTCTCTCTCCATGTGGATACATAAAGATCCCCCTCTCTCGCCTGCTCTTGCCCTTCTGTCTCTGCCGTGGGATGACAGAGCAAGAAGGTCCTCCAAGATGCCCACACTTTGATCCTGGACTTCCTATCCTCCAAAACTATGAGCCAAATAAATTTCTGTTCATTATAAATTCTTAATTCTCAGATATTCTTATAGCAGCAAAATCAAACCAAGACACATGATGTTCCTAGACGCCTCAAAACGGTTGATGATGGCCTCAGAAACTATTTTTCAACTGAACAAGTCAATGTTATTATGTAGAGGGAGCTTGCACAATGGTAATACCATACTCTAATAGCAGAGTATGGGTAAACATTATTAGTCTTCTATTTTAGGAACACCAGCATCGACCTAGGAAAGATTATGAAAATTATTAATAACATTGAAAAAATATTTTCTGGCTCTGTGCCTATAGCTCAACCGGCTAAGGCACCAGCCACATACACCTAAGGTGGCAGGTTCAAATCCCCAGCCCGGACCCACCAAACAACAACGACGGCTGCAACCAAAAAAAATAGCCAGGCGTTGTGGCGGGCGCCTGTGGTCCCAGCTACTTGGGAGGCTGAGGCAAGAGACTCGCTTGAGCCCAGGAGTTGGAGGTTGCTGTGAGCTGAGATGCCATGGCACTCTACCCAGGGGGACAGCTTGAAGCTCTGTCTAAAAAAAAAAAAAAAAAAAAAAAGAAAAAATATTTTCTTGTTCAGTTTTCCAGCAAAGATCCTTCTTTAGCTGGAGCTCTGAGTCATTTCTTTTATATTCTTGCAGATGTATCCTGCCTGAAAGAGCCTCAGTGAAAATCGAATTGTTTTCTGTTCTAAATGACTTCCAACCAGAGTTCAAAGTGAAGATGCAAAAAGAAGGAGGAGGCAAATTAATACCAGTCATCTGACTGTACTGTACAGCAGGAGACAAGGAGTGCTTCACTGTTGTAGAGAATGGGCTTGCTTCTCTTTTCTTTTTTTAAGGCAGATTCTTGTTGAGTATCCTGGGTAGAGTGTAGTGGCATCACTGTAGCTCACAGCAACCTCAAACTCTTGGGCTTAAGTCATACTCCTGTTTGACTTCCCTAGTAGCAGGGAAACAGGCACCCATTTTCCTCTTTTTTCTGTAGAGAGTGGGTCTCTCTTGCTTGGGCTGTTCTTGAACTCCTGACCTCAAGCAATCCTTCCACCTCAGCTTCCCAGTAGTGCTAGGATTACAGGCATTAGCCACCATGCCCAGCCAAGATTTACTTTTTGTTTTCTTTTTGAGACAGAGTCTCACTTTGTCATCCCAGGTAGAGTGCTATGGCACCATAGCTCACAGCAACCTCAACCTCTTGGACTCAAATGATTCTGTTGCCTCAGCTTCTTGAGTAGCTGAGCCTACAGGTGCCTTCCACAATGCCTGGCTACTTTTAGAGACAGTGTCTCACACTTGCTTAGGCTGGTCTCAAACACCTGAGCTCGAGCAACCCACCTGCCTTGGCCTCCCAGAGTGGTAGGATTACAGGCATGAACCACCATGCCCGGCTTCAATATTTACTTTTTGAACGGTTCCTAAAATGAAAATTCTAGGCCAGGTGTGGTCTAGCCTTCTGGGAAGCTGATGCAAGTGGACTGTTTGAGCTCAGTAGTTCAAGACCAACCTGAGCAAGAGTGAGACCCTCATCTCTACTAAAAATAGAAAAATTAGCCAGGCATTGTGATGGGTACCTATAATATCAACTAGAGGCGGCTGAGGCAAGAGGATCTCTTGAACCCGGGAGTTTGAGGTTGCTGAAAGCTAGGCTGATGCCATGGCTCTCTACCCAGGAAAACTGAGTGATACTCTGTCTCAATAAAAAAAAAAGAGAGAGAGAAAGGAAATTCTAAAAAGGATTTTTTGGGCCACTTATGTTGCATGCATTTCAGAAAACCAATTTTTTATGATTGGATTTGGAAAATAATTTTCTAAGTAGCCTAAACATTTCAAAACTTTTTAGTAATATTTACATTTTCCCATGTAGGTTATATGTTTTGGATATCTTGGATATATCATGGGGAAATAGAAATATAACGTTTCCTTAAATAGATCTTAGCTAACCCATTAATAATGCTGAAACAGTGAAATTATTGAATTTTAGAAATATTTTATAAAAATAATCTCTATAGCTGGGCATGGTGGCACATTCCTGTAACCCCTGCTACTTTGGGAGGCTGAGGCAGAAAAGGATCACTTGAGCCTAGAAGTTCAAGACAAACCTGGGCAACAGAGAGAGCTCCCATCAAAAAGAAAAAAAAAAAAAAACAGGCCAGGTGTGGTGGCTCATGCCTGTAATGCCAGCACTGTGGGAAGCTGAGAGTTCGAGACTTGCCTGAGTGAGAGTGAGACCCCAACTCCTAAAAAAATGAAAAAAATCCAGCCAGTGCTGCAGCGAGCACCTGTAATCCCAGCAGCTTCCAGAGACTGAGGCAGTGGGATGCCCACAGCCCAAGTCTGAGGTTGCCGTTTGTTTTGACGCCATGGCACTCGGCTCAGGGCATAGGGTTGTACTGTCTCAAAAAAAAAAAAAAAAGCAAAGAAATAAAAGTAAAAATTAAGCAATGAAATTAAAAAAGAAAAAACTATATATAATTTAAATGATTTATAAAGATAATGTCATTTTATATTAAGTGAATTTTAAGCAGAAAGAGAAAGACCAGCTTCATCAAACAAAACTTTTTTTGGCATGCTAATCATTCTGATTACATTTAATTGATATGAAGAAGCAAATAAAATGGCATTTTATAGCTTAAAAGATTCAGTATCCTAATGTTGTAATTTTGAGGTTTTGGTAGGTAGGACATAAAGAAATTTATTATAATTTAACTTTACCTCCTAATCTGGAATCAAAGGTGGGATAGTCATGTTTTGACAAATATTTTTACAGATTTCTATTTATGATTTTTATAATTCTACCCTTGTGTGCCTATTTGCTAGTGGGTATGTAACTTTGAATATACATTAAATGTTTCTTTAAAAAATATTCATTCATTCTTTCATTTATTCCACACATATTTTCCTAATGCCTACCACATATAAGATACTATTCTAGTGACTGGGGATACAATGGTGAAAAAAAAAAGAAAAGTGATCCTTACTTAACATGTAGCATATAGTAAGAGAGATCATTTCAAAAAAATTGTAAGTAGAACATATTAGAAAATGATAGTGTTAAGCAAAAAATAATAAAACATGTACAGGAATAATGTTTGGGAAGATTATTAAATAGAGCGTTAAGTAGAATGGCCAGGGAAGACTGCACTGGGAAGGTGACTTCTGAATAGAGGTCAAAGGCAGCAAGGAGCTTGCCATACAGATGTGTGTGTGCAGAGGACCCCAGGTACAAGCTAGAGCAGGTACCAAAGCCTATTCTTTGGCAGAACCATGCCTGATGTTTCAAGGTACAGCAAGGAGGCCAGTGTAGCTAGAACAGACAAAACAGGCCAGTATTGCTAGAAAGGGATAGGCTTTCAGGAGTTCAGGCCACAGAGGTGATAGTAGGCAGCCATGTAGGACTATGAGGTTGTTAGAAAGAACTTTGGATTTTTTTTTTTTTTTGAGACAGAGCCTCAAGCTGTCCCCTGGGTAGAGTGCCGTGGCATTACAGCTCACAGCAACCTCCAACTCCTGGGCT
>CAUYTI010059675.1:0-22686 GCA_963575145.1 Galago senegalensis
TCCTCCATGTAGGATTCAGTTTTGATGCTCATAGGATTCTGAGTTCATGTTAGTAATAAATACAAAGGGGCAAATAAGAGAAAAAAAAGACAACTAGGAGTATAATAATCAAATTTTAAATATGAAAGCAGACTCACAGTACATTGTATATATGAATGTATTATATCAGGTAACCCCTCATAATCTCAATGATCTATTCAACATTTCTACCTGATTCACAGCTCTCTGGTTCATGGTGCTCTGGTTCACTCTGGCTTTGGACAGTCAAAGTCTCTGTGGAGCAGCAGTTTATCAATCTATCCCCAACGTCAACTCCATGCTTGGTGGTAAGATCTGAAAAAGAGAGAAGAAACTCTATTATCAGCCAAAGTACCATGAAATTAATTTTTTGTAACCTTGTTCATGGCTTTTTCCTTTAAAGTATCTTGGTTGCCAATTTTCCATTTAGAGCAGCGGTTCTCAACCTGTGGGTTTGCGACCTACAGAAAGTATATTATAGGGCCACAGCATTAGGAAGGTTTAGAACCACTGGTTTAGAGAAAAGTAGAGATTTAGACTCCTGAATAAAATGCTTACTCAGGTGAATATTCCCTCATGCATAGCCTCTTTTACTCCTCAACCATCAATCAAAATTACTAAAGGAAAATAAAAATGGGAAAAATCTACATAATCATTGGAAGGTAAGCTGGGGTGAGAAATCCAAAAGTCATAAACTTCAAAGAGTGAGATCTATGCCCCATTTAGCTGGAATTCTTCTTGTTTATATTAATACTACCATTTTGGCACATGTTCTCTCAGCTGTCTGACACATTTTGCCTGCCTGTTTACTTTTTACCTTTTGGCTTTCTTTGTTCTTTTAGGTTCAACTCTTATTAACAGCATACATGGTAGTTCTTTGATTTGAAGAAATAACTTCTCATTATTTTTATTAAATGTTCAAAATAGTCAAATTTATAGATAGTTTTACCTACCATTTGAGTATGGGAAACAGGGAGAAAGTTATTGCTTGTGATATTCTCATTCATTGCTCTTCCTAGCAGTTTTACCAGTATTGTCACAACTCAAAGGTGCCTGGGACATTATCCATCCCCTGCTCTTTCAATATGTAAGTTTTCTTGTTAGAATTCCTCTGTGGTAATTACTCTGTTTTACTTTGTTAGCATCTCAGCCAAGTGAAGGCTGGGAGTATAATAATACAATCAGTCAAGTCTTTGGCTGTCTTTTCCATTAGCATTTAAAGTTGAAATTTGTATCCTTCAAGCAAGCCCACAGTCCACCCTGCAGTTTTGAGGTCCGATGAATTTTTAATTCTAGTATAGCTTCAACACACTTTCTCAAGTTGGCTTTTCATTCCCTTACTTTGAAGTGGAGGCTGACTGGTAATTCCCTTGATTTAGTCTTATCCGTCTGAATTACTTCATGTGATCTATTGATAGTAAGCATCGCAGTTCTGAATAGATAGCATAGATGTTCCTTTATTCCTTCATGAAATTTTTACCTTTGATGATTTCAAATGGAATTTATAAGAGGACAGTTAAATATTTAGGCTGAAATTTTAATTTAAAATAATTCAATAATATTTAGTAAGCCTAACTGTGAATGACCATGTAAATTCTAGGTTATGAGTCTCCCAGTCATCTGATTCCATAAATCCGGACTCTGAGTTTTTTAATGTGATCCTATCTATAGTTAACTATCTATAGTTAACTAAAGTCAGAACAGAACTTTATGGTATCTCTATCGTATATAAGAAAATAACTTTTAAAAAATTAGTATAGTTATAGGTATTTTAATTTCATTTGTATAATTATCTTGAAATGGCAAATTCATTTCAGAGAAGTTTTAAGCCTGTAAGTCATATAAAGAGGATGACAATGATAAAAGAATGTCATCAATAATAATTCAGAATTTTTTTTTTTTTTTTGAGAAAGAGTCTCATTCAGTGGCCCTTAGTAGAGTGCCATGGGATCATTGCTCATGGCAACCTTACTTAGTCTCTTGCCTCAGCCTCCTCAGTAGCTGGAACTACAGGAGCCTGCCACTACGCCTGGCTAGTTTTTTTCTATTTTTAGGAGGGATGGTCTCACTCTTACTCAAGCTGATCTTGAACTCCAGAGCTCAAGTGATCCACCTGCGTTGGCTTCCCAGGGTGCTAGGATTACAGGAGTGAGCCACCACTCCTGGCCTAATTTAGGGATTTTAACATGTAATCTTAGGATATTTTTATAATATCTGGAGGTTCAGAAAGTATTTTAATATATAAGAACCTGTGTAACAAACATTAAGTTGTTATTATAAGTGATACATTTAAAAATCAGTTCTTTACCTTTTTTGAAAAGCTTTTCATTTTCATCTACATAATTTATTATTTCCGGCATTAAATTTAATGACTCCTTCAGCTCTGAGGGTGATGGAATATCAGTTTCTTGAGTTTCACCCTTAAAAAAAAAGAATTCATACTTAACAGGAAAAACTTGATGGCTGAAATAATATATAGTTTTTAAAAGTTTTTAGGGAGGTTTTCAAAAAATGTATTTTGACTTCAGAAATAGATATTTGTTTAAATGGTATACCAAATTTTAAATGAAATTTATACTCCAAAACTTGTAATGCTATAGATACATTTAAAAACCAGAAGTGTAGCAAACAAGAATATATTAATTACAAGCAATGTTCTTTCTGAATAATGTCTTTTATGGTGGCTCACTACACTAGTGATGCACAATATCTCTAGATGAAGAAATGTCTTCTTTTTGACAAATTGCTAATTTAAAACATTTTAAATTAAAAACAATCCTGCAGCAGATGAGAAATGGTAAATGGAGAAAGTGAAGAGATGACAGAATGGAATGGATCTTTACTGCACTCCATGGAATATATTTCTCTTTCATTTCAACTGGAGTCTTTGACAAGTGAGACTGACTTCATGCACCACTCTCACAGTTAATAGGGGTGGCAAAGGAGGATTAGAAACAAGGGGCCAATAATGAATTAATACTTTTCCCATCATGTTAAACTTTTAATTGTAAAGAAACCCTTTAAATGTTCCTATCCTTTGAATTAATAATAAAAGTTACAAGTATAAAAGAATTTCAGTCGTCCTCAAAATAACAAGTGCAGTAGTGAGAAGAGGGGAATGAGTAGAACAAGGAGTTCAATCTGTAACTGACTGTGAACAATCAAGCGAGATAACTCACTACCTTAGGACCAGCCCTCAAAAAAAACTTTTTTTTTTTTTGGCAGTTTTTGGCCAGGGCTGGGTTTGAACCCGCTACCTCCAGCATATGGGGCTGGCACCCTACTCCTTTGAGCCACAGGTGCCACCCTCAAAAAAACTTTTTAAAGTAATTTTGTGCAAGCATCTAATTATATGGGCCTAGTTTTTTTTTTTTTTAGCGCATTGAACTGCAAATAGTTATTGTACTCTCAACTGCTAGAATTCTTTACATACAAATATCATAATAATGATTTTGTGTGCTACAGAAACTATAAGCTAAAAAGAAGTTTGATCCTTAAAATTCAAAAGATAAAAAAATGCAAAAGATGCTATCTTTTTTATTATGCACTGACAGCACATAATATTTCATTTTGGACCACCTATATTCTTACATCCTCCGTAAGTCACTTTTTTTTTTTTTTTTTGGAGACAAAATCTCACTTTGTTGCCCTTGGTAGAATGCTGTGGTGTCACAGTTCACAGTAACCTCTACCTCTTGGGCTTAGGCAATTCTCTTGCCTCAGCAAGAGAAGTAGCTGGGACTACAGGCGCCCGCCACAACACCCAGCTATTTTTTGTTGCAGTTTGGCTGGGGCTGGGTTTGAACCCGCCACCCTCAGTATATGGGGCTGGCGCCCTACTCACTGAGCCACAGGAGCCACCTTTTTTTTCCCTGCAGTTTTTGGCCAGGGCTGGATTTGAACCCGCCATCTCCAGTATATGGGGCCAGCACCCTACTCCTCGAGCCACAGGCGCAACCCCAAGATCACTTCTCTTATAGCCCAAGCACTTTCTATATTGTGCATAACTCACAAATCAATATTTCCAGCTCCAGTCTCCAATTGGTAAATTAGACATTACTACTTAATTTTCTGTACCAGGTATATCGATGAGAATTATCAGGAGAGGTTTTTAAATTCCCTATGTCAGACCAATTAAATCAAAATACATCTGGGTAGGACTCAGGCTTCAACATTTTTTTTTAACTTCTCAGGTACTTCCAAAGTGCAGCCAAGGCTGTGGATCATTATTTAGGAGTAATTTGACTCTTTAATTCACATTTATTAACATTCATTCCATTATCAAATCTTTTTAACCTGCAATTATAGATAGCCAAATTATATAGTAAAATTCACAAAAGTGTGCTTTATAACTTTTATAAAAATGTTATTGGAAAAAAATCAGTACAACCTTTAAATATTTAAAAGATAGTTAAACCTACTGTATCTTCTGGTTTCTCTTTACAAAAGTTCTCTTCATACATACAAAAGTCTTCTTTCACAAAAACATCCAGATCTTCTTGAAAAGACAAACATTCCCTTAAAAAGACATTTATTAGTGTTTACTAAAAGCACATAACACACCAAATGTAGCTAACCAAAACACTTAAAGATCAAAAAAAAATTTTTTTTTGAGACAGAGCCTCAAGCTATCCCCCTGGGTAGAGTGCTGTGGCTTCACAGCTCACAGCAACCTCCAACAACTGGGCTCAAGCGAATCTCCTGCCTCTGCCTCCCAAGTAGCTGGGACCACAGGCGCCCTCCACAATGCCCGGCTATTTTTTTTTTTTGGTTGCAGCCGTCATTGTTGTTTGGCAGGTCTGGGCTGGATTCGAACCCTCCACCTTAGGTGTATATGGCTGGCGCCTTAGCCACTTGAGCCACAAGCGCTGAGCCTTAAAGATCAAAATTAAAGGGAAGGTAAAGCAATAATCAATATTACTATTGATAGCATCTAAATTTGTGATCAAAGACTATTTTTTCCTCTTAAAAATATTTATAGCATTGAGCTTAACTGTACCTGGGAAAATTAGTTTCTGCAAAGATCTTTTCTTTGAAATCTAAAAGGGAGTCCATTACCAAATATAGTTTTAGTCAACTCAAGGGAGTATGCAAAGATGGTAGATGATTTCTATGTCATTAAACTATTTAAAAATATTATTTCTTCTTCATCAATACATAAATCTGAAAAGAAATAAGAAATGTAGAATAAGAAAAAATCTAAAAGTTACACACAGGGTCTAGAGAGTTATCATAATCAGTCATTAGGTGAGTTTTTCAAACACATTTTAAATTCTTCAATTCTTCATTGTATTGTGCATATAAAGCGAATAGCATAGTACTTTTAGCATAGTTAAAAGTGCAAGAAATTTTAATATTATTTAATACACCAAGGAGTAGCCAAACCTCAATACATCTGTAAAGGCTTATACTTGATTAACAAAAATTAGTTTAGTCAAGGGAAGAAAATTTCTTATGCTTCAAAATAGCTAGGAACAACCCAAGCAAAATTTTAAAGAAATAAAAGCCTTTGACTTTTGCTGACTCATAAAGTCTCCAACCCATCCCCCAGAATTTCTGACATGCAAGGAATGGAGGTGGCCTAGGGAACCTACAAATAAGACTAATTTGGGTTCTATCATTCTAAGGGTTAAACAATTAACCATAGATGGTTTCTATAAAATTAATTACAGTGAAAGTTACATAGCAAAGTATCTACTTGAGAAGTGTGATATATTAAGAAACACTACTTCTGGGCTACTCTTACTGGAGAAAAGGGAACACTTCTGTACTGCTGGTGGGAATGCAAGCTAATACATTCCTTGTGGAAAGAAGTTCACTCAGGGATCTGAATGTAGGCCTGTCGTTTGATCCTATAATTCCTCTACTAGGTGTATATCCAAAAGACCAAAAATCACTTTGCAACAAAGATATTTGCACCAGATTGTTCACTGCAGCTCAATTCATAATTGCCAAGTCATAGAAGAAACCCAAGTGCCCATCGACCCATGAATGGATTAATCATTTGTGGTATAAGTATACCATAGAATACTATGCAGCATTAAAAAAAGATGGATACGTTACCTCTTTTATGTTTACATGGATGGAGCTGGAAAATATTCTTCTTAGTAAAGTATCTCAGGAATGGAAAAAAAAAATCAAATGTACTCAGTACTATTATGAAACCAATTTATAATCACTCACACTTTCATATGAAAGACGAATCAGAACTATAGCCCAGGATGAAGGAGGGGAGGGGATAGGAGGGGAGAGGGGTGGTTTGATAGAGGGAGGGTAAACGGTGGGGACACACCTATGGAGCATATTGCAAGGGTACAAGTCAAATTTATCAAGTACAGAACACAAATGTCTTAATGCATTAATTAAGTAAATGAGGTGAAAGCTATGTTAATTAGTTGGATATAAGCACTCCAATTTGTACCAAAAATCAACATTGAATCCCACAAAGGCATAAATGTATTCATGATCTATGTATGACTTAATAAAAGGAAAAAAAACCTGTAATAACTTTAAATTAGGATTAAAAAAGGTTCTACTCACATATAAAAAAAAAGAAACACTACTTCTAACAGTTAATTGCTGGAATAAACCTCTACTCTACATCCCCACTCTGCCATATTTGGCTTAATTTAGAAACTTTAACAGTTTATGAGCCACAGGAGGGAAAATAAAACCTACTCCCATTCTTCAATAAGCTCCTGACTAGATAGAGAAAAAGGGAAATGTAAGTTCAGATGAGGAATTGCTCATAAAACCAAGCACCCAAATGTGAAAGCCACCTTGAGGAGGGAACAATGGTCTTTTATTCTGGCAGTGGCTTTTCAGTTAAGTGATATAGAATGGCATGAGAGAATAAACAGTATGGAGTTTTCAGGTAGAGATGTCTCCCATGGTTAACTACAGAACTGGTATACATATTCCTAATAATCATGTCATGTAACACTGGCAGCCAGGGAAAATTCCTTTGCCTGGTGCAAAAGAGAACTTGTGATATGTTCTAGCTTCTTAAGAAATTATTTATCTGAACCTGCTGAATTCCTGACAATCTCATGACCAAAAGCTTCCTATGATATACCAAAGAAAGCTATCCAATCAATTTCATATTTAAGGCAGTTTATCTGAGAAAGTTAGAGAGGATTTATTTGTAATCCATTTTATAAGTATTAATGAAATCATATTAATTCTATATTAATAGTAAAGACATACATTAACAATAAAACCCCAAATAGTTATATCCCCTATCCACCTTCCACTTCCAAACACAGACCCTCCAGTTGTCTTCCCTATTTAGAGCCTCATTCTGACATTCCTAGGTGTTTATGGGAGACATCACACATCAGTTAGGAGGTTGTTTTCCAACCACCCTTTTTTTAATTGAACCACTTGGGGGCAGCATCACATCACAACCGATATTTTTTATAATTATACTATTTTTTATAATTATACTATATATTTTACCAAGGGTGCTACTTCCTTTTTGGACTGACTATTCAAATCTTCTAATTCCAAATACAGGTTCTTTCTACTATATCATGCTTTCAAGTTATGCTTAAGTACATTTCATCTCTCTCTCTCCTCAAACTATAAGAGGAATTTATTTCTCTATATCATTACATACCCACTTGCCAAAGCTAAAAGTTTATATACATGATTTGTGTTTCAACATAAAAATAACAGTAAAAGAATCAAATTAGCTTCATGCTCAAGCTACAACATTTATTAAATCATAATCATAATTATATAACAGAGTTTTAAATTTTATAATTTAGAAAGGGAATAGGCTGTCATACATATGAGAAAAGCCATGGTTAGAAAAAGTTAGCACCCTCTAGTAAGATCTGGAATATAGTTTGGATAAAATGTACTTTTAATTATTATTGATAATAAGTTTGTAATACTGAGTATAGTATTACAAACTCTTAGCAAGTTTTAACATGGTTAGAAAAAGTTAGCAGCCCCTAGTAAGATCTGGAATATAGTTTGGATAAAATATACTTTTAATTATCATTGATAATAAGTTTGTAATACTGAGTTTATTTCCTGACCTAATATTGTAATTATTCCATCTCTACTTTGACCTTGGTTCACATAAACCAAAGATTGAAAACCTTTAGCATGTTTTGAAAAAGAAAAAATAACCACCGATTCACAATCTAGTATTTATTTAATTTATTTAAATTTTTTAGAGACAGAGGCTCACTTTATCACACTCAGTAGAGTGTTGTCGTGTCACAGCTCACAGCAACCTCCAACTCCTGGGCTTAGGTGATTCTCTTGCCTCATCCTCCCAAGTAGCTGGGATACTGGCACCCACCACAATGTCCGGCTATTTTTTGTTGCAGTTTGGCTGGGGTCAGGTTCAAACCTATCCTCAGTATATGGGGCCAGTGCTCTACCCACTGAGCCACAGACGCTGCCCACAATCTAGTAATTTAATGTTACACTTGGATTATTATGTCATGAAATCTGTAAACAGATGCCAATATTATGTACAAATAAAAAATTTTTAAACTCACAAGAATGAAAATCTGTATAGTAGTAAGAAACATTTTACAACAACTGAAACAACAAATGTTTTACCTTGGTACTGTTCTGGAAGTGCTGGACATTTTTTGGAACAGTTGATAGGTGTAAAGACTTCATTGTAGTCTTTGTGTGTATATAAACAGGCTTCCTCTAATTCAGTCGGAGAGTTTGGATTTGAACTTGGAACAACTTCCTCAAAGTTACAATTAATTTGGGTCACCATTCCAGTAATTGTTTTTCTATGACATTATAAAATTACTGATTATATGTATGTCCTGTTTTGAAACATTTTTGTTAACAAATAGCCTATGTTCATTGTAGAAAAAAATTATCAAATTCCAACAGATACACAGAAAAATCATCCATAGTTCCATCACTCCAGATGAATGCAAAAATTATGTAAATTTCTCAATTATTTTTGACTACTTTAAAACATAAGTGGAAGAATGAACAGAGTATTCTGTAACCTGTTCTTTTCTGCTAAACAATAAAGTGCATTTACTGTCAATCAATGTACATTCACTTCATTTTTGAATGGATTAATAAGATCTCATTATATCAGAAAAATCACAATTTACTCAACCAGTTCCCTATCGCTGGAAATTTAAGTCTAGTCATTGCCTTTGCTGAATACAGTACTTATTGCATATTCCTGCCTCTATTCCTTCAAACATGTTGTCTCCTCTGCCTTAACAGCTTTGTCAATTCCTCCTTCAATGCCCAGCCCAAGCTCAATTTCTACTTCTTTATGAAGCTGACCTTTCCTTACAAATTCCCTACAGATGTAACTCAGAGGGTAAAAAGAGATCTTAGAGAGAATCTTGTATCTTGTTACTCAGAGTAGGTCCCTGGAAAAGCAGGATCAGCAACACCTAGAAACAGATTAGAAGTGCAGAATCTCAGGCCCAACATAGACTGACTGAATCAGAATCTGAATTTTAATAAGATTCTCAGGTGATTCACATGTTCAGTAAAGGCTGAGAGCACTGATCCCTTACCATCATATTCTTAAAGGACGTGTGGGTCCTGGGTAAAATGACTAATCTAGTAGTTAGCATTTGTTTCCAGTCAAGATTTGAAATTCACATCTTTTAATCCATAGCACAGAGCTCTTTTCACTGTATCTTGCTGATTCCTCACTTTCTCAGGAGTTTATTCATGTGATAGATACTTCTTATTGGTCTTATGACTTGTGATAGACCTTATGTTGGTCATCTTATACTGCCATTTAATTTTTTGCATTGTTTTTTCTTCTATGTTGATATGTTATCTCTCTAATCTGACTTTTAAATTCCTAGATGACAGAATGGTATGTTGGGTTTCACCGTATATAGGGTCTACACACATTTAAATGGCTTTTAAGCACAACTAAGAAAAACTTAAATTATTAAAACTTGAATATGTGAATAATAACGAAATCCTTCCTGGATCTGATCAGTATTTTATGCACAAAGAGAGGTAACACAGTAAGTTTTATATCGGGACTGAAATCACAAGTTTATGTCTACATTAACAATGTTGAATGAGTTAGATGTTCAGAGTACTAGGATTACAGTTGTGAGCCACTGAGCCCAGCCACTTCTGTAATATAATCTCTTTTTGTAGTTTAAATTAGGGCTTTTTCTTTAGGTAAAAGAAGAAAAATCTATGAGGAAATAAAGGAAAGGACTTTCCTCCTTTAGGTACCTAGAGAACTTACTATTTATCTTCTCCTAAATATAAAAGGGAAATTTGAGGTTAAAGACAAACACATACTTCTCAACGAAATCCTCCATGAGACTTGCTTTCCGTTGATCAAAGATGGAGTTGTCCGTCATTCCCCAAACTGGAATAGCTGAGACTAGAAAGGAGGATAGTACACATCAGCTTTTAGAATTGTCTTTTACATTTAATACAAAGAAGCCAAACATTTACCTTTGACATTATGGCATTATCTTTATTTGTTCATAAATGTAATTTTTTAAAGTGATACCTAATTTCAAATATTTAATTATCCTCAATATTATCAACCTACCCTCCCCCCAAATCAACTACGTTCAGAAGGATATCACCTGAACACATATCCTCATTTTACAGCCTCTCTTTTGCTTATGCCTCACTACCATCCCAGACGGTCCTGTTGAATAGCTTATGCTATGCTTCATAAAGTCTTTATAAACCATTCCAGCTTAATTTGATATGTTCTTTTTGAAAGTCCATCATATTGTCAGTAGCACTCTCGTACTTAACCACATACAATCTTCTATTTAAAACTGTATCTATAGTTCATATTTCAAATTAGACCCTGGGTCCATAAGGAGATAGATCATATCAAATGCTAGTGTCAGAACAAGCAACTGAGTGGTCTACCACCAGTAGAAACAGAATGGGAAAATTTTACCTCCAGCATTATTAGTTGTTTTTTTTTTTAACCTTGAACAAATCACTGAGGCTGTGCCTCACCAAAAATTATTAAGGTTTAATGGTTAAGCGGACAGATAAGATATCCTATCCACTTTCAATCTATTACCATCCTCATCTCACGTGACTTTTAATAGAAGCCATTCAGTGCATTTGTTTACTTCTTTCTTCTCAAAGTACTTTCTTCTTTAGAATTCTACAACACCGCACTCATCTGGTTTTCTTATCTCTTCTTCTTCCTTTTTTTTTTTGAGGCAGAGTCTTAATATGCTGCCCTCAGTAGAGTGCTATAGCGTCATATCTCACAGCAACCTCAAACTTCTGGGCTAAGAGATTCTCTTGCCTCAGCCTCCTGAGCAGTTGGGATTACAGGCACCCGCCATAACATCTGGCTATTTTTAGAGACGGAGCCTTGCTTTTGCTCAGGCCGGTCTTGAATCCGTGAGCTCTGGCAATTTACCTGCCTTGGCCTCCCAGAGTGCTAAGATTACAGGTGTGAGCCACTGTGCTTGGCCTCCTATCTCTTCTTAGCTGATTCCTCCTTCTATATCAGACTTTTAACTGTTGGAGTGTTCAAGGACCTTTTCCTACACTTTCTGCTCTATACTTAAGTTCTCAGTGACTATATTCAGTTTTATATGAGTATATGTGCAATGTACATATTGAAAACTCCAATTTGAACCTCCAGCTTATGACGCAGGTTCACTGTGAATTGGTTAAAAGCTTGTCAGAGTATGGTGAAACTAAATACCCACATAAGAACAAGTCACGTGAAGCAGATTTATTACAGATAGGCAGCAAGGGACAAGAAAAGCCTAAGATTCTCTGCAACCCAGCCCCTTAAGGCTCAGAAAAGCTGCCCAGGGTGGATGGAGTCTTGTCTTCATGTGCCCCACTTGCACAGCAGCTGAGGAACCCCAGACAGCTTACCACCCTGAATTTTATATTCCAGGGTTATAGGACACACTGGGCTAAAACATTGAAAGACATCTGTTTCAAGGAGGGGAAAGAAACAGAGCCTGGGTTGTTTTAGCCAGTTCCTCTTCTACATCATTATGTCACATTCCTAGCATATTTTTTTAGTTATTCTTAAGAACTAACTACAAGTGAGAAAGGAAGAAGAATAGGTTGGCCCCAGCCACCCAGAGAACTGTCCTGCACAGCTGTGTTCAAGATTAATGTAACCAATTGCCTTCTTAATGTCCCATTTAGATGCCTAATAATCTGGCCAAAGCAAAGCTATTAACTCTGGCCACAAATTGGTTTCTCTGTGAGCCTTTTCCTATCTTAAGAAATGGCACTGTCATTTATCTACCCAGTTGCTCAAGTCAAATACCTAAGAGAAACTCTTTATTCTTCAATTTTTTAATCCCCTCACTGTTGGCTAGACTTTTAAAACAATCTTAATTTTAACTACTTCTCACATTTCCATTACTGTAAGCCTAGTCTGAATCACCATCATCTTTTTATCTAAAGTCTATATTCTGTACTACTATAATAACTTCCTGATTGCCTCTACTCTTGACTTCCAATGCCCATCCTTTCCAAACTTTAGAAATCAGAAAATCAGAATTATCTTTCTAAAGCATAAATCAGGTTACATCACTCCGTTTCTTAAAAGTGTCCAATGGTCCCCCAACATCAGCAATCGTCAGTCAGTCAGGCTGCTATAACAAAAATGACATAGACTGGGTGGCTCAAATAACATTTATTTCTCACAGCCCGGGTGGCTGGGAAGTCCAAGATCAAAGTGCTGGCAGATTCACTATCTTGTGAAGGCCCATTTTCTTATTCATAAATGGCCATCTTCTAACTGTCCTCACATGGCAGAAAGGTGAAGGAGCTCTTTGGATTGTCTAAGGGTACTAATTCTGTTCATGAGGGCAACATCTTTATGTCCTACTCGCCTCATGAAGTTAATTCCGGAGTCAAGAACTTTGCATTTGTTTGAAAGGCTTTTCCCTCATATCTTTTCACAGTCGTTATTTTCTCATCATTCAGGCCTCAACTCAAATGTCCACCTCTTCACAGAGATGTTTCCCTAACATATTAGGAAATAACATTCCCTACTCTTAAAATTCATATCACACTATACTATTATGTCTTCTCTATACATTTGTTAATGTCAGATATTTAATGGTTTTATTGCTGTTTTTACCAGTCTGAAAACCCACTGAGAGCAGGAACTATTTCTGTATATTATTGGTAACTATGCCCTTAATATCTGTAAACAGTGTTTGGTACATAACACATACCAAATAAATGCTATTAACTGACTTGACTTCTCCAAGGGAGCTACCTCTTTCTTAATCTATGACTTGATAGAAGCACACATATACATTTAAAAATAATTTTGGTTGAGTGTAATAGCTCAAGCCTATAATCCTAGAACTCTGAGAGGCCAAAGCAGGAGATCAGGAATTCAAGGCCAGCCTGACCAAGAATGAGACCCCCATTTCTCCAAAAAGTAGAAAAATTAGCCAGGGGCAGTGATTGAGTGCCTATTGTTTCAACTACTTGGGAGGCTGAGGCAGGAGGATCATTTGAGCCTAGGAGTATGAGGTTGCAGTGAGCTATGATGATGCCAAGGCAACAGAGGGAGACTCTGTCTCAAAAAAATAAAAAATAACAATAATTTTATATTAATTATATCATTATAACTTAAAGTCACCCTCAGTCAAGAAATATCCTATTATAACATGTGTTTACAATATTGGACTATTTTAAATCTTCATCATGTCTTTTTTTTTTTTTGCAGTTTTTGGCCAGGGCTAGGCTTGAACCTGCTACCCCTGGTATATGGGGCCAGTGCCCTACTCCTTGAGCCACAGGTGCCGCCTTTCATCATGTCTTTTATGTGTTCTATCCATATCCAGTATAAGCCTTCTAATTCCTTATGTAGTTACCTAAGTTCTATAACAAAAATATTAACTTGTAAACTTTTTGGAATTATGGTATGAATAAATGTAATGAGTTTTTAATAAATAATAGCATTTTATTTCTTTAATTTTCTCCTTCCTTCCTTTTTTAGACAGAGACTCCCTCTGTTGCCCTAGCTAGTATGCAGTGCTATCATAATAATACACTGCAACCTCAGTGATTCCCTGCCTTAGCCTCCCATGTATCTGGGACTATCGGCATGTGCCACCATGCCCAGATAATTTTTCTTTCTATTTTTTTGTTGAGATGGGGTATTGGACCGTCTGGTCTGGAAATCTTTTTTTTTTTTTTTTTTTTTTTTTTTGAGACAGAGCCTCAAGCTGTCCCCCTGGGTAGAGTGCCGTGGCATTACAGCTCACAGCAACCTCCAACTTCTGGGCTCAAGTGAGTCTCTTGCCTCTGCCTCCCAAGTAGCTGGGACCACAGGCGCCCGCCACAACCCCCGGCTATTTTTTGACTGCAGCCGTCATTGTTGTTTGGCGGGTCTGGGCTGGGGATTCAAACCCGCAACCTTAGGTTTATGTGGCTGGCGCCTTAGCCAGTTGAGCTATAGGCGCCGAGCCTGGTCTGGAAATCTTAACCTCAAGCTATCCTTCCTCAACCTCCCTCCCAGAGTGCTAGGATTACAGGCATAGCCACCATACCCAGCCCATTTTATTAATAATTTATTGCATTAAAATTTAAAATAAATTATTAATTAAAACAGACTTTTGAGAAATAAGAAAAAACATACCTCTTGTCCATGGCATCCTAAGTTCATTATCAGTAACTCCTAAATAATAACTTTCATCTTCATATAAACCTGAAGGGCTTCGAAGCAGTAAAGCATCTATGCAAGACTTCTTTCTAACTACATTCTGTGTAAGAAAGATAATAAAATCTTTTAACATACTATTTATCAATATTTGGAATATTAAATTTCTTCTTTTAAACTTATACTATATTTTTCTTAAATAAAAATACACAAATGTTATAAAATATACACATTTTACTATGTTTCACAGATACTGGATTTTTTACAAATTGAAGGTTTATGGCAATCCTGCATGGAAAGTCTTTCAGCAGCATTTCTTCAATACCATGTACTTCCTTTGTGTCTCTGTGTCATATTTTGGTAACTGTATTAATGTTGTAACGTTTTTCAACATTATGTTATCTGTTATGATGATCTGTGATCAGTGATCTTTGATTTTATTACTGTAATTGTTTGGGGGCACATCTAAGACAGTGAACTTAATTGGTAAATGTTGTATATGTTCTGACAAAACAGCCTTCTACTGGAAGAAGATGCCATCTAGCACATCCATAGCTAGACAGAAGGCAATGCCAAGCTTCAAAGAATAGGGTAACTCTTTTGTTAGGAGCTAACACAGCTGGTGACTTTAAATTGAAGCCAATGTTCATTTACCGCTCCAAAAATCCTAGAGGCCCTGAAGAATTATATGCTAAATGTACTATGCCTGTGATCTATACGTGGAATGAAAAAGACTGGGTGACAGTCTTTTTACCGTTTATATTACAGTTTATTAAATATTTAGGCAGAGTCTTACTTTGTTGCCCTGGTGTCACAGCTCACAGCAACCAGCAGCTCTTGAGCTTAGGCAATTCTCTTGCCTCAGCCTCCCAAGTAGCTGGGCCTACAGGCACCTGCCACAGCGCCTCGCTATTTTTTGTTGCAGTTTGGCCGGGGCTGGATTCAAACCCGCCACCCTCAGTATATGGGGCTGATGCCCTATCACTGAGCCACAGGTGCCACCCAAGCCCATTGTTGAGATCTACTGCTCAGGAAAAAAAGATTCCTTTCAAAACATTACTGCACATTGACAATGCACCTAGTCACCCAAGAGCTCTGATAGATAAGTTCAAGGACATGAATGTTGTTTTTATACCTGCTAACACAACATTCATTCTGCAGCCCACACACCAATGAGTCATTTCAACTTTCAAGTCTTATTATTTAAGAAATACATTTTCATAAGGTTACAGCTATTTTAGATGGTGACTCCTCTCTGATGGATCTGGGCCAAGTATGTTGAAAACTTTCTGGAAAGGATTCACCATTCTAGATGCCATTAAGAACATTCATGATTCATGGGACCGGGTGGAAATATCAACATTAACAGGAATTTAGAAGTTGATCCCAACCCTCATGGATGATTTTGAGGGGTTCAAGACTTCAGTGAAGGAATTAACTGCGGATGTGATGGAAATAGCAAGCAAAATAGAATTAGAAGTGGAGCCTAAAAATGTAAATGAATTGCTGTAACTTCATGCAAAAACTTGAATGGACAAGGAGTTGCTTCTTATTACGAATGAGCCAAAAAAGTGGTTTCTTGAGACGGCATCTACTCTTGGTAAAGTTATTATGGACGTTGTTGTAAAGATAACTTGGTTGGTAAAGCAGCAACAAGGTTTTTTTTGTTTGTTTTTGAGACAGGAGCCTCAAGCTGTCCCCCTGGGTAGAGTGCCATGGCATCTCAGCTCACAGCAACCTCCAACTCCTAGGCTCAAGCGAGTCTTCTGCCTCTGCCTCCCAAGTAGCTGGGACTACAGGTGCCTGCCACAATGCCCAGCTATTTTTTGGTTGCAGCCATCATTGTTGTTTGGCGGGCCCGGGCTGGATTCGAACCCACCACCTTCGGTGTATGTGGCTGGCACCTTAGCCACTTGAGCCACAGGCGCCAGGCCAGCAGCAAGGTTTTAAAGGATTGACTTCAGTTTTAAAAGAATTTCTACTGTGGATAAAATGCTATCAAACAGAATCAGTAACACATGTCAGAGAAATTGTTCATGAAAGGAAGTGATGACTGATACGGTAAACTTTGTTTGTGGTTTTATTTTTATTTATCTATTTATTTTGAGACAGAGTCTCGTTTTTCACCCTCAGGAGAGTGCTGTAGCGTCATAGGTCACAGCAACCTTCAACTCTTTTTTTTTTTTTTGAGACAGAGCCTCAAGCTGTGCCCCTGGGTAGAGTGCCATAGCTTCACTGCTCACAGCAACCTCCAACTCCTGGGCTCAAGCGAGTCTCCTGCTTCAGCCTCCCAAGTAGCTGGGACCACAGTCGCCCACCACAACACCCGGCTATTTTTTGGTTGCAGCCATTATTGTTGTTTGGCAGCCCAGGCTGGATTTGAACTCGCCACCTTAGGTGTATGTGGCTGGCGCCTTAGCCACTTAAGCCACAGGCACCGAGCTGCAACCACCAACTCTTGGGCTGAAGCAATTCTCCTGCCTCAGCCTCCCAAGCATCTGGTTCTACAGGCACCCACCAAACATTTTTAGAGGCGGGATCTCACTTTGGTTCAGGCTGGTCTCAAACCTGTGAGCTCAGGCAATCCACCCATCTCAGCCTCTCAGCATGCCAGGATTATAGGCATTAGCCACTCTGCCCTGTCTGCCGTTTTATTTTAAGAAACTGGCATATCCACTTAATCTTCAGCAACCATCATTCTCTGATCAGGTAGCAGCTCTCAACACTGAAGCAAGACCCTCCACCACTAAAAAAATTAGTTTCTTGAAGGTACAGATGTTCATTCACATTTTAAATTAAGGTATGCTCTTTGTTTTAGACATACTGCTGTTACACACTACAAAATAGTATAAACGTAACTTTTATAACACATGGGGAAATCAAAAAAATTTATGTAACTTGCCTTGCTGTATTTGTTTTATTGTGGTGATCTGGAACTGAACCCATAATATCTCTGAGGTAAGCTTGTGTCTGATAACACAGAACCACATAACTGAGAAAGTAAAGGTCTCTAGTAATATCAGTAATAATTTCATGTATTCTCCTACACATTATCTTCTCTGGGTTAGGTTAAAATGTGTATGTATGTTCTTGAGAAAAAAATGAGATCATATCATTTATACATTATTTATATATTATTGAACAATGTGATTTTCTTCACTAAATCATATAATGTGGCTGTCTTAATTTGCTTTCTCTGTCTCTTTGCATTATTAAACTTGTTACAACCAGGAAATATGTTTATAATTAGAATAAAATCTAATAAATAAAACTGTTTCTTTAAAGGAATATTGTATCAGTTAAGTATATTTGTAAATCAAAGTTCTCACCAATTTAGCTCTACCTTTACCTTCCAAGCTTTATCTCCCATTACTCTAACTATTCTCTCTAAATAAAGAAACTAGTGTCTAAACATTCAGCAGTCATTTATACCAGGATCTACTGTGTATCTCTGAAAAGTCCCGCTATTTTCCTTTATCAAAGTCCCACCCATGTTTCAAGGCCCATCTTAAACAATAGCTCTTTGAAGACACCTTCCACCAGTGACTATACCTTCCCACAGAATCCACTATTTTATGTATTTGGATAAATGATAGCTTTTTGCATGATTTTCCAAGACTTTAATGTTTGCTAAAGGTATTGAACATAATTACTAAGAAGCTATCATCATCCAGGAATAAACAGTAAAGAGAAAAAGATCACTTAGGGTAATTTATATCAAAAGAGGACCAAAGATACATAGTAAATAGGGAGAAAAAAGCATGGTTAGTACTTTGCCTAAAAAATGAAATAGAGTTATAAAACATAAGTTTTATATCTAACAATATTTCATTTACAATTAGCTTCTAATTATTTTTTGTCATAATTGCCCCAGAAAGTGTTTTATATGATTTTATGCATGATATCAGTCACTGCTTCATATCTGATCATGAAAAAGATATTTTTAGAAAATATTTAAAGATTTTCCCAAGGCTTCTCTGACTCTTTTGATACTCAAGTTGCTCTCTTCTTGTCTGTTAACTGATTAAATTTTGTAAGACCTTCATTTGATAACAGCTTTACTTATTATTTGAATGGTTCTTCAACACTGTTTTCATAAACTTTACAAAGTTCTGCATCTTTTGCAAGATTTGTCATTGATTGGTATCATATCAATCAATTGTATTAGATCATGGGGTATGATACACCTACAAGAAATTAACATACCATGGGCAAAAGTAAGTTTGAGGATGTCTGAGTACAGATTAATTTTGCAAGAGGCCACTACATTCATAAATGTGTTTGTATTATGATGACTTTTGATTCTCTATCATGCATATCTCATAAGTGCACAACAGCTTCCTTCCCTCAGTTATGAGGGAATAATAAAACCTGAAGATGCCTGTATGCCTTTCTTTTTTCTTATGAAATATAACACAGTTTTAGTTATACTAGATAACTTTTCCCTGGTAGATGGTGGGGTTAAGGTTGTAAAGAAAATGAAAATTTAATGTGTCAACTAAAATCATAAGAACAATGAACTGTTATATGACAACTGTTTTACTTTGTTTTTTTAAACAATGCACTTGGCCTTAGCTCTGATATTTATAAACATCTCTGGACACTAGTCTCCTAACCTGTGAAATTATAAAACGTATATAATAATAGTATTTTCCTTATGGGGTACTTATGATGATCAAATGATGTAAACCATCATATACACCAAGCAAAATATCTGACCCATATAAGTATTCAATATATGCTGCTAATGTTATCTTATCATAAAGATAAATGAATTGATTTTTCTCTACTCCTTTCAAAAAAGATCACTTCAGACTTTTAATAAAACCATCTAAAACTTGCCAAGAGCTTCAAGTTTTTTCTCCTGACAGGTTTAGATTCATTTTGTTTGATTTTGATTGTTTAATTATTTTAATAGTTTCCTCCCCAAAGTGGGATTTTTAAGGTATATTACATGTGGAAAGTAATTTAAAATGAATCTAAAAGTAATTAGACTGAGGATCAATCTCAGGATTACTGCAAAATTATCATATACAGCTTGAACATCCCTAATCCACAAATTTGAAATCCAAAATGCTATAAAACTGGAAACTTTTTGAGCACAAACATAATGCCACATGGGCTAAGATAGTGTGACCTTTTTTTTTGCAATGGTTCAATGTATACAAACTTTGTTCCGTGTATAAAATTATTAAAAATACCTTCAGTCTATATGTATAAGGTACTTATGAAACATCAATGAATTGAATGTTGAGATTTGGGTCCCAACTCTAACATATCTCATGATGCATATGCAAATACCAAAATAAAAATAAAATCCAAAATCTGAAATATTTCTGGTCCCAAGTATAGTATTTTGGATAAGGGATACTCAACTTGTATTGAATGTAGATAACACTCATAATTCTTGGTAAGCCAGTAATAATCTACCTCATGTAAGTAGTCTATGGCACAATATTTTAATACTGGAAACATAACTTCTTTCTTTGAAAGCAGTACAAATTTCGAAGTCTGGAAATGGAAAAATTAAAATTAAATGTTGGCAAAATAGCAAAGCAGAATATCTCTCTTAATCACAAAACTTTGGTTCACTCATTTTAAAAAAGGCTTTGAATGATAAAAACTGATAAAAATAACATTCATTACTATGATGTTCAATCTAAAACAAAGTAATGTACGTTGGTATAAAACTGCATGTTTTTTCATATTGTTTAAGTCACATAACTGCTTGGTTATTGGTAGGTTGAAACATGTTTAATGAGATCATTTTGTTGCAAAAGAGGCTGGAGTTCCCAAGATTGGCAGAATAATATTTCCAAAGTAACCATATTTCTCAAGTAGTCTTAAAATTGCATAATCAAGGGCAGAATTTTGGGCTAAAATGAAGCAGTGGAGGATTTCATAAATTCAGAAACTATTGGAAAACTATTTCTATTCTCTTACTTAGAAAATTAAAAGCCTGAACTTCAAATTTCCTGGTGACTAGTTCATTTGGAATCAAGCAGCTATCGCATATTATTACTCCTGAGTCAATGAGTTACTGGCAAATCAACGAATTCATCTAATGATGCAATAAGTAAAATTTAGAAAACTGAATTAGTCCAGGATGGTTCTCACTTATGTGAGAACCCAAGGAATCACAGTTTAGAAGTTAATATAGGACAGAGTCCAGTTTATCAAATAGTTCTTCATATTTTGATTATTTAAAATGCCTTGGGGAATTCAGATGTAAACTAGAAGTTTTCATATAGTTTATCAATAAGAAGCTTTTAGTCAGGCGCCAGCCATGTACACCTAAGGTGGCGGGTTCGAATCCAGCCCGAACCCGCCAAACAACAATGACGGCTGCAGGAGTTGGAGGTTGCTGTGAGCTGTAATGCCACGGCACTCTACCCAGGGGGACAGCTTGAGGGTCTATCTCAAAAAAAAAAAGAAGAAGCTTTTAGTCATGATAAGCATCTTAAAACCACATAGACTTGCCTTCCTTTCACTATTATTCTAATTTTGTTTAAGTTTTACCTATCTCCCTATCTATGGTCAAGGTACTTAAAAGACCTGAAGACAGTGTCTATATTAATGGGCTGTGAGTCTATCCCTATTTTCAGTCATCATCATCAAGTGAACATTCTTAATTACTCAACTCCTGGATTTAAAAAACCAAAAGCAAACTTCTACAACAATCTAGAACACAGCTATTTTGATTAATGACTTAGAAGAATTTTTAGATATTATAAAAAGTTTTCCAATTAAAATGAGCCCAATGCATCATCTGTATTACCTTTAACATCATTAGATCTGTGATGCCAGCATGTATGGGAAATGCATAGTGTGGCCACCTTCTTTCACTCTTATTATTTAAATATTGCCTACATGACATTTTCTTGTAATTTCTCCCCTGAGAAATATTTCCACATTGCACTTCTATGCCTTTTCCAGTGTATCACTGATCTTTGAGGCAAATAGTGATTCCAGAATTTCCATTCTAGATATTGCATTTTCAGAAAAAAATATCTATTAAATCATTTCAAAAAGTGAAAAACAAACCCAACTCTACCTACTCATTCAACTTACTGTCAGCATAGATCTAAAATTTTCTTTTCCCGTGAAGCCTAATATTTCTTTCAGCTTCAGATTCATCACTCTGATCAATGACCTTAAAAAATAATTACTTTTCTGTGGAAGACAATGACTGAAATTCATGCTAAATATGTAGTACTTAAATAAGATCCCACATGTTACATATACATTCCTAGAATTTTGTTTGTCAAGTTTATTTCATAACGATACAGATATCTGAATCCATCTTATAGTGGTGGGTGCATGAAAGAGGGAAATTGGTCTTATTTCTAAAATCAAAGACATGGGGGAAGGAAACAAAATCAAGGTTAGAGAGAAGGTATTTTAAAATTATCAACTTTTTTTTTTTTTGAGACAGAGTCTCACTCTGTTGCCCTGGGTCAAGTGCAGGGGCATCACAGCTTATAGCAACCTCAAAATCTTGGGCTTAAGCGATTCTCCTGCCTCAGCCTCCAAGGAATTGGGACTACAGGTGCCCACCACAATGCCTGGCTACTTTTTCTTGGTGTAGTTGTCATTGTTGTTTAGCAGGCCAGGGTCAGGTTCAAGCCCACCAGCCTCGGTGTATGTGGCTGGCACCCTAACCACTGAGCTATGGCGCTGAGCCAAAAACCATTAACTTTTGAATTGCAGCAATTTCCGAATGTTTTTCCTTGCCTATTTCTAAAGATTTTGTTTCTCCTAGGTTACCTCCTGACCGGCATCCATCCCCCCAAATGTAAATGCATACACTATTTGGGCCAGGCTCTTACACACAAGGCTGAGGCCATAAGCTTCCTGAGATGATTTACTTTTTTTTTTTTTTTGAGACAGAGCCTCAAGCCATCCCCCTGGGTAGAGTGCTGTGGCATCACAGCTCACAGCAACCTCCAACTCCTGGGCTCAAGCGAGTCTCCTGCCTCAGCCTCCCAAGTAGCTGGGACCACAGGCGCCCGCCACAACACCCGGCTATTTTAAAGTTGCAGCCATCA
>CAUYTI010059677.1:0-67618 GCA_963575145.1 Galago senegalensis
CTTATATTTATTTTTTCTCAAGAAGACACACTAGGGCTTATTTTCAGGGAATGTCTTATTTTTATTAAGTATAATACAACAATCTACATTTATTCAAATACAGTTAAGTCATCTTCTTCTGGAACCTGACAGGGGGAGCCAGCCTTCTTGGTGGGGCTGGCACTTAGTGATGTGTGAACTCCTTTTCCCTAGCCATTCGCATGTGTGCAATAGGATGCCTGCAACCGTGGTTACCACACACATCCCCGTAAGTGGGAACAGCTGGGAGAAAGGAGCTGTGGCAGATAAGAGGGATTCCAGTCTTCCTTACTGCTCTGCACTGAAATGCAGGGCATGGCTATCACCCATCACTAGGTCTTATTATCGGGTAGGGCTTATATTTAACAAATGCATAGAAATCCTGCTAGGGCTTATTTGGGGGGTAGGTCTTATTTTCAGAGAAACACGGTAGGAACCTGACTTGCCTGCTCCCAAGTCTAGATCTTGCTAGTCTTGTTCCCTTTTGGCATCTTAAATGTTTGGTTGAAATTTGAAACCCCTTGCCAAGAGAGAGGCCTCACACAAGGTTATCAGTCATTGATACCGTCAAGTGAATGCTTTAATAAGAAATGTTTTGGTCATGGAGATGAATAGAAACTGTAAAGGTGTTTGCTTCCTTGTATGGTAGAGAAGGAAGGATGAAAATTCTGCCTCCCAGGATAGCTCCAGCACCTGTTTTATCCCATTGTGTATAGCCCACTAGTTGCAGAGGCTGTGTGCTGAGCAGAGAGAGTGTTGGCCTGAGATTTAAACCTAGGTCTTCTTTGTCATAAAACAGAGGATGTTGCACTGGTCAGCTGCATAGCATGGTACTAACACAGAATAAATGGCAATAATGTTAATCTTACCAGAATTCATATGACTCAGAGACCATCACTGACATATGTTGACATAGCAATGTTGCCAAGAGGGGTGAACAACCTCAGAGGTCTGAAAAAGAGACAGCATTGGGAAGAGAGGGAAGAAAGGGCCAACATTCATTGCAAACAGAGTTATATATCTGAATTTTAGACACGTTGTCTGATTGAAATATAAAACCCAGAATTATTATTGGACCTAACCATTGCTATGGGCTGAATCAAAGGAGGGCAGCATTGGGCTGGGATGTGGCCTAGATAGACATAGAATATTTGCAACTTATGTTTACACTTGATCTTAGCCAAAAGGCCAAGAAGCGATGCAACTTATGTTTAAAAAGAGACAGGGGACAGCACATTGGTGAGCTGGGAGGATATGTTTTAAGACTGGATATTTGGGGAAAGCATAGCTGACTGGGATTTGTCAGGTGGAGGCAATGAAAGAATGACTCAATCATTCATTCACTCAGAAAAATTTTCATTGAGCACCTACTATCCACCCGGCAGCCAGAGATTCCACGGAGATAAAGATAAACAATTCTCTGCCCTAAGGCAGCTGAATTAATCCAAACAATTACCCAGCAGATGGGCTGCACCTGTGGCTCAAAGGCGTAGGGTGCCAGCCCCATATACTGAAGGTGGTGGGTTCAAACCCAGCCCTGGCAAAAAAACCAACCAAACAAAAAAAAACCAATTACTCAGCAGAATTTCAGATGCTGAATGTGAAACACAGCAAGAAAAAAAAAGTGCAAGCACGTATAATGGTGTATAAATGACGTATAATGGCCAGGGTAACCAAGGGTTAAATGCTGCTTCACTGCAGGTACAAAGAGATCACTACCCTGATTTTCACAGAAAAGGCTGATGTCTATAAAGGGAATGTAAGCGCCATGGGGGCTTATTTTAACAGACCATTTGTTGAGTTAGTCTTACTGCACCACAAACCATCCCAAAAGGTAATGGTTTAGAGCAACAGCTATCGGATGGCTCGTGACTCTGTGGCCAGGAGTAAGTAGGCACCCAGTTCAGCTGGCAGCTGGGCCTGGCTGTCAGGCTTGGTGGCCTGTCTTCCTCCCAGAGTCTCTTGCAGGATGGCAGTTCTCTCCAGGCCAGCCACAACGGAAGCTGACAGACCTTTGAAGAGCTGAGCCCACCTTGGCCCAGCATCACTGCCATATCGTCCTGAGGTCAAAGCAAGTCAGGAGACCAGCATAGGTTCAAGAAGAAAGGAAACTGGTCTCTTCACGGGGAGCAAAGGTTGCATACGGGTTTGGGGTAATGTTGAGGCCCTCTTGCAGAATACCAACCCCACAGACATCCGACAGCATCTCTCTTTCATCCATTAGTTATATTGAGAAATTTTCATGGGCTGGACTTCATGCAATGCACAGAGCAAAAATAGTCAGGGTCCTTGTCCCCCTGCAGGCTTCTGGTCACCAGGGAGAGACAGACATCAATGGGACAACCATATGAAACTATCCCCAACTGTGTAAAGTGCAGTGAAGAGGAAATATAGCTGGTGTCTTGGCAACACATCCTGTGGTTAAGGGTGGTCCTAGGCAGGGAGGGCAGCCTTCTTGCTGGGAAGAAAGGCTTGACCCTTGAGCCTAGGTCTATAGAATGAATAGGTATTTTAATGGTTAAAAGGGGGAGGGAGGGAACAGAATGAGCAAAGACTTTGAGGATTTTCTCCTAGAAGGCCACTGTGGCCAGAGGCAAGAGAGGCCAAAAGATAACTGGGGTCCAGTGAGGCTGGAAAGAAAGGGAAGAGACTAAACAAGCCTTTATGCCATTTTACAAGTTTTTGTTTTTATCTGAAGCTGACCGGGGATGACACGATTGAGTTTAGACAGCATTTCAAAATATCAAAGGCTTAGTGAAAAGAAGATTGTGGATAGACCAGTTGGGAGACCTTTACATAGGACAGGGGGAGATAGATCCTGCCAAGTACGATCCTTCTAACATGCCACTGAGAAGACTTATTTCCGTGAGCCGCCGCAGAGTCCTGGAATGCCTCTTTTGTTGTTGCCTTCAGAGCTTAGATTTATGAGAAAGCCTTTCTTGTGATCACAAATAGACTTGGCTTTCCAATTAATTCGGGCTCTTTCCACAAGACAAATCTGTCAATGAAGATTTACCATCATATTCAAAAGAATGTGCTGCGGGCTCTGAAGATGTGGACAGTGGTTCTAACAGTGCTTTGAACAATCGCTGACCCTCTCAAACCAGGCTATAGACAGGTGGGTTATTACTACCTGGAAGGAGTGACACCTGCTCAGTGGGACACTTCTCTAAGGATTCTTCTTTGTCAAACAAGTTTGCTACATTTTAGCCTTGCCATGCGGTTCGCCAGTTTGACACTCGTATGCTGGCTTTTCAATTTTAAATTCTGTATTTCTTTGTATTTAAACATTTCTTCCCATATTTTTATCCGTCATTTACATTTCTCCTTTTGTAAATTGCCCTTCTGGATTTTTGGTCACTTTTTATACAGTGTTTTTTTTTCCATTTCATTTTTATCTGTGAATTCCTTTTGTATTTGAAGGCATTAGTCACTTATATGTCACAAATACTGGGTTACCTGCCTTATCGCACTATATTCAGGTGTGCTCAGAAAATGTGGCTTCTTTATTTTCCAGAAACTGATGTGATCTTTTCTCATAAACTCACACAGAAATACAGACTCACGTGCGTGCACAGACACACACACACTTGCAGTTAAATCCAATAAGCTCTATCAGATTCAATATTTACACCTTGCTTTATATACTCAGTCTCTTGGGTATCAATGTCTAAGCCCATGCAGGCTGCTATAGCAAACACCACAAAGTGGGGGGCTCATAAACAACAGAGATTTAACTCCTGCAGTTCTGCAGACTGAAGTCTGAGATCAAGGTGTGGCAGATTCAGTGGGCCATGAGGGCCTGGTTCACACATGACACCTTCTAGCTATGACAGCACATGGGGAGGGGTCACGGCAGCTCTCTGCAATCACCTCCCGAAGCTCCTGCCTCTCGATACCATCACATTGGGTGATGGTGATCATCACATTTCAACATATGAATTTTAAAGGGGGGGGGGCACAAACATTCAGATCATAGCATGGGACTGTCAGTTCTAAGTGACCAGGCCTGGGGCTCTACATACCTCACGGTCACCAGGGAGGGCTTACCTGTGGCTGCTTTGGTTCCTGGCATGAGTGATACTTGCTCTGTTGCCATTGGCTAGGGCCTCACTTTGTCCCCAGATCCCCCAAGAACACCTTTGGCAGCCTCTTGAACCAAACTCTCAGCAACCTTTCCACTCAGACTTGGGGGTCTTTTTATACCATGCTGTCTGCCCTGCTGTGCTGGCTGCTACTCCAACAGGTGTGGAGGCCCTCATGGGAGCCTGTCTTCTCTTGGAATCCAGAATGGAGAGTGGGAGAAAGCACCCCTCTTCCCACCTTTATCTCCGAGCATTCTTAAATACCTCCACAGCTGTTGTTGACAGTGAGCTCAGAACCAATGCTGACTGCCACGTTCCACTCCCTCCTCCCTCCTGTGTTCCCATAGGCCATCTTTCCTCATGGAAGGTGCTTCTCAGGATGCTCACAGAGATGGTCCCCAGTGTAGGAATTGGATAACCTCTAATTCCTCCTGCCTCCTTAGAGCCTCATTTATAATCTGCCTAGAATTTATGTTTGTATTTTGGTAGATGCATCTGACTACATTTATTTTTAAATGGTTTTCCAGATAGCCTCAAAAGATTTCTCAACAAATCCATCCTTTCGTGTTTTATTTGGAAAACCACCTTTGCTATACTAAAAAGCATTTTTGGAAACTGGACAACATACCAAGACCCACGTTACAAGGAATTTGGGAGGCTGGGCAACATAGCAAGACCCTTTCTCTATAAAAAGTTTAAAAATTATCAGGAGGCTGAGGTCAGATGATCACTTCAGCCTGGGAATTCAAGGCTAGTGGGCTATGATGGCACCATTGCACTCCAGCCCAGTGACAGACCAAGACTCTGTCTCAAAAAAAGAAAAAAAAAAAAAAGAAGAGAGAGAGAATTAATTTTGGACCTATTTCAGGACTCCACTTTTGATCCATTTATCTGTCTCTCTAATTGGTGCCATATTATTTTAATGACCATGTTTTCATAATACATTTTAATATCTTCTGGTTTAAGGCTTTGGATACACATTCTTAAAATTATCTTGTCTAGTCTTGTCCATTTATTCTTCCAGGAAAGCTCTAGACTCACTTTGTCACTCCATTTTTTTTTTTCCCCTAACTACTTTTGAACTGTTGTTTATGCTTCCCTTTTAATCACCCTGAATATCATCTCCAGGAAAACTGATTATAACAACGTCATTGAGAAATGCTGCTTCAGTATTTTGACATGGAATATTAACACTGTTAGTTTTAGATTAATATTTTAGATTAATATACTTCGTGTATCAAGGAAGTATCTGTCTATGTACTTTACAGAACGATGCAAATGGAGATTTAAAAGGCATTTGAAATGAATTTTTTATTTCACTAGATTAAAAATGTGCTATAGGGTGGTGCCTGTGGATCAAGGAGTAGGGTACCAGCCCCATATACTGGGGGTGGCGGGTTCAAACCTGGCCCCTGCCAAAAAACTGCAAAAAAAAAAAAATGTGCTATATCCTTTAATGTAATCTTGTTAAACTGAAAGCAATTTTATAAGTTTTATGTCATACTCCTGAGCTATGCATTTATTCTTGGATTAAATGCTGCTTGACAGATGGCTTTATCCTCTCTCACGTTGCTGTATTCTACCAAATATTTTACTTCTAGTGTGACTCTATATTTCTATGAGAAATAAATCCATTGGTTTTTTGTTTGTTTGTTTTGGTTTGGTTGGTTTTTGCAGGTTTTTTTTTGCAGTTTTTGGCCAGGGTTGGGTTTGAACTTGCCACCTCTGGCATGTGGGGCTAGCACCTTACTCCTTTGAGCCACAGGGGCCAGCCATGCATCGATTGTTTTATTTTATGGTGCCACCTTTGTTGCATTTTGATCTCGGTTTATGCTAAAGCCAATTGTGACACTTTTCAATTTTTTTACTTTAATCTGTAACAGCTTAAATAGCTTAAGAATTATGTGTTCCTTGAAGGTTTGAATAACTTGCCCATAAAACATCTGGGCGCAGCTCCTTTTACGGATGTAATTCTTGGAGACCGGTTCCTATTTCTTCCGTACACAGTGGTCTGTTTTGATTGCCGAAAGATAATCCTTTATTTTCTTTATTCGCCATTTGCCTTCTCCTTGAGGTTCAACTTTTTAGCCTAGACTCCTACATGATATTCTGGTTTTTCTTTCTTTTCTTTCCTTTCCCTTTTTTTGCTATCTTTCTCATTTTCCACATCGTATCCTTGTATTTTCTTTCTTTTTGTCTTCACTCAGGCTTCCTGGAAGACTGCAGAGCTTATTAATTTTTTTCAAAGAATCCAGGTCCTGGATGTATTAATCATTTTAATCTCCTTTCCAGCGTATTAGTTTAATCTCTAGCAATTTCTCTCTTTTATTTTCTGGTTATATTTTCATTTTCAGCATTAGCTGGAGCAGAATGTTTACTTCATGTATTTTAATGCTCTCTTGTCTAAGTTTAAAAACAATCCAAGCTGTACATTTTCTTCTAAGCAAATTTTAGCTCCTTCCCTTATGTTTTGCTAGGCAGTGTTCTCGTCCAGTCGGTCTGCATTTCTTACTTTTAATATTTCTTTTGTCCTGCGTAGACAGGGAAAGATTTGTGATGTTGCTGTTCTTTAATTTGAAAATAATTGGTAATGTTATCCCCTCCTTTCTGAAATTAATTTCCAATTTATTGCATTGTGGTCAGAGAGCATGAACCAAATATCTTTTAGCTTATGAAAGTTACTGAGGTTTTCTTTGTGACTTAACATATATCAACAATTTGTATATTTAATAGACTTAAAGGTTTAACATAGACATAAATTAAACTGTAATAGTTGTGTTTGCCAGATTCTCTTTATCCATTCTTCTTTATCCAGCTTCTGCTTTAGTTGACAAATATTGAGAGGGGTATTATAAAATCGCCCTCTGCAAGCAGGTTTCTTTCAATTGTTTCTCATGTTTTTACAGGTTTTGTTTTATGGATGTCAATGTTATTTTATATATGTTGATACAAAAAGATCAAGTCAATAATGTATTTAAAGATAGACTTTTTGTGCTATTTAATTAATTTCTCTTGACAGGTGCATTTTAAAAATTAGCATTTGCCATCTCTAAAATATTTTGTGTATTATGTTCATACAAAAAGATCAAGTCAATAATGTATTTAAAGACAGACTTTTTGTGCTATTTAATTAATTTCTCTTGACAGGTGCATTTTAAAACTTAGCATTTGCCATCTCTAAAATATTTTGTGCCCATTTGCCCATCATTTTATTTTTTCACAGTTTGGGTATCTGACAGCAAAGGGATTTTTCCTTCAATGCTTTATTTTCAATTATTTTGAGTACATAAGAGTTGTGTCTTTCTAGGTTCAGGTGATATTTTGATACAGGCGAGTTAATCAAATCAGAGTAATTGAGGCACTCTCAATTTTTCATAGTCTGGGTCTCTAATCTGGATAGATGTCTTTTAATAGGGGTTTAACTAATTTCCGTTTTTGGAACTGATTCTTTTGTTTAATTTTTGTCTTTTTATTACACGCTTTCTGGCTTTATGCTGCCTTCTTTTTGTTTTCTGTGTTTTGTAAAACAGGTCATTTTTTTATTTGCTTTTTAGTCCTGCAATGGTTTGAAAATGTTTTCTCCCAGTTTTAATTTCACTAGATGCTTTGGAGTTTTTCAAAAAGCATTTTCAACCTGCAGTTCTCTTTCTCTTTCACCCCTCTATTCACTTTCACCCACATAATGGAAGAAGCTGAACACCTTCATTTTCTCTTCTCCCCCCAAATGGTATCTTTTAGTTAACAAAATTTTGCATCTGAAATCTAAATTATTTCTATTAAACATTTTTATTGCTTCTTCTGTCCTTAGCATTATTCTATAATTTAGTTGAATAATACTTATTGCTCCCTTGTTATATGCTGTGATTTACCCCCTCCTGTGCTCTGGACTTTGCTTTATCTGTTGCATGGAGCAGAAGTGAGGAAACTATGGTTTTGTAAATAAAGTTTTATTGGCAGTGTTATCCATGCTCAAGTTGACATCTTGTCAACCAAACTGGTTTTGTAAATAAAGTTTTATTGGCAGTGTTATCCGTGCTCAACATCTTGTCTCTGGCTGCTTCCACATTACCGTGACACTCTTGAGTAGTTTGCTTCAGAGACTGAAAGATTTAAAATATACAGTATAATATTAAAGATGAGCATAGCACTAATAAAGATACAAGCAAAACATATTTTTCAAACCTTACAGGTCTGAGCCTTAATACATTAAAGACAACTTTCCCTGGTATAAAATCCAGGTTAGATATTTTTTGCATTTCAAAACATTGCTATTGTTGCTCCATTGTGTCTTCAGTGCTTTATAAATGACCTGAGGCCAATTAATTATTGTTTTTTAACAGGCAATTTCTTTGTGGATGTATTTAGTCTTCAACCAAGGTATTTATTGAATTTTTTTCTCTATCAAATTAGATAATTTCTCACGGCTAGTGCCTGAGTCCCACACCTGTTTGCTCTGAAGCCAAAGGCAGCAGCCTGTGCTTTGCTCTTCCTGTTGGAATTCCTATTCCTGTATCTTTTCTCCCATGTTTCTCTCCTGTTAGTCACATTTGTACCATTTTCTTTTGATTTCCGTTCAAATTTCTCAAGTTCATGTTCTACTATGCTTGTTTATTTTTAGTAACAAGTAATCTCTTCATATTCCCTCCACTTGATTCCATTTATTTGGGACGTTGTTCATCTTCATTACTGGCTAGGCTCATTTTATAAAATCAACAGCTCCTTAAATCTTGTTTGGGGGCACCTTGGAGACCTCCTTCCCATCACAGGTTTAAAGGTAGACACTGTTCTGATTCCTCGAATCAGTTTCCTCTTCTGAATAGCTAAAGCTTTTCACAGGCAAAGTAATTTTTCTCCTTTTGGTGGCCTCACAGAGAGTGACCTATAGTGTTAAAATGCAAAATGGACTTTGTTTGAGACCGGGCGAGTCCTTGATTAAATCTTTCAGATCTGGATTAAGGGGAGAAGGAAAAGGATCATCTTTGCTGTAGTTTAAAGTCTCCAGACTGCAGATCTACTTGTCCATAGGTGATGTGACCTCCCTAAATTCATTGCTGTGCAAGAGGAAACCAACACACTGAGAAAGCAGAGAGAACAGCAGCGGAGAAAGAGGTTACTATGATAGGCACCGTGCGGGAAGATGGGAAGTTCTCAAATCTCACTCCCTGAGAATTTGGGAGAAAGAATTTTTGAAGCTAGTCTGATGGGCAAGGGCTGGGCAATTGGGTCTGCTGATTGGCTGGCTTTGGGGTGGAGTGAGAGGAGTATAGAAACTGTCTTCTTTGCTGGTCAGTTTTTGGGTGGGAGATGTAAGATGAGGCAGTTCCTTGGTATGAGCCACTGGTCTGGGTGGGTCAGACCTTCTACCAGAATGCAGGGCCTGGAGGATATCTCAGAAACTGGCCTTAGTTTCACAGGGTGATGAATCTGCAGGAGCAGTGAAGAAAGCTGAGAATCTTTACGTCCATCAGCTGCTTGACTCCTGAGTCATAGCAAGCCAGGGAGCAACGGCTGTTTTTATGTCTCTTTCTCCTACCACAGTTCCCACCTCATGGCACTTTATTAATTTTATAAAGGGAAGTTTCACAGGGAGATATCGTTGCAGGAAGATGAGGCCCAATGGAGAGAAAGAGCATCCAAACACCACGTTTACAAGAAGGGCTTTATTCACCAGCCGGGAGCTTACAGCATAGAAGAATTCCAAATGGCCCTGCTCCCCGACTGGCTTGGTCTTTCACTTTTTATTGACAGTCAAAAAGTTCCACCCCACAGGTACCCTTCTTATTGGCCAGTTTGAATCAAGTGGGAGATGCTGTTCCTATTCCAGCAACTACAGAACCACAGGATTTCACAGAACTTGGAAATTTCCAAGTTTCAAATTCCCAAGAGCTGAGTCACCATGTGGTCTCCTTGAGAAGACCTGTTCTCCTAAATCTCAACCTTCTCTGGTATCCTCTCTCAATATAAGCAGAAGTTCTCACTTTTACAAGGCAGTCTCTGTGTCCTTGCTGCTTGGCACAGCAGGTGTAGGTCCTCTTCTCCAGGTGGGGTGACCGACTGCCTGGGAGCCATGTCCAGAGAGCTGGCCTTGCCTAGGGTCACAGATGAGCCTTCCCACCCTCCAAGGACCCCAGTACCAACACTCTGCTCAGACTATCAAGACCTTCAAGCTTTGTCTTTGGAAGGCTGCCGTGAGCTTGCCTGCATCTCTAGCATCTGTCCCTCTGAGCCCTGGGGGGTGTAACTGAGGAGCAAGTGGGGCAGCTGTCTCACCTTCACAGCCTTTACCTGAGATGAACTGAGGACTCATTAGTCCTTTGTTCGAGTTGGTTCTAACCAAACTGTAGTTTCCAAGAACTTTTTTCAGAGAACCTGGCTTGTGAATATTGGCTTTCCTAGGGTTTTTAGCAATGATATAAAACCTCGCCTAGATGCATATTCCTTTACATTGTGAGAACTTAGAAAGGGAATCAGCAAAGGCAGGGTGACCTAGAAGTCACCACTACATGCAAGCTCCTTTCACAGTGATATCGAAGAGGGAAGCAGAAATGAGTCACCTGGATTGTGAGCATCTCCTCCAGTCCTCTAGACAGTTGTGGGTTGAGATAAAGTGTATCTGTCACCTGCAACCTTGGCATCTCAACACAGTTGGGGGAAAGCACCTTTGGGGTCAGACACAGCCAAAGTCCAGGTACAGCTCACTAAGTGTCACAAACCAGTGCGGCAAAGAGGAGCAAGCCAGAATGGAATTGGTGGGGAATGAGGAAAATACAGCACAAGAGAAGACACGGAAACAAATGATAGAACCGGGAGGACTGACTGAGCTGATGGCTACAGCCAGCCCCAAAGCACAAAATCAGCTTTATGTTATAGTATCTCTTCAGGGTTGTTCAGGGGGAAGTAGCATAGACAAAATGGGGAAATAGCATAAACAGAAGACATAGTTTTGGTCTTCAGTACAATAGGAAAATGTAAATGTCTTTAACAAAGGCAAATCATCTTATTCATGGTTTCTACTCAACTTTGTAGCATACGACAAGGAGAAAGAAGGGAGAGATCTCAAGGGTCTCTGCATAGTTAACTATAGAAAGAAAGGGCTATGTGACTTATGGCAGAGGGAGCATGAAGAAAGGAAAAAGGTTGTTTCGGGAATGGAGGAGAAGCAGTTGGGGGTTCATTCTCTGAATGTTCCCCAGGCTGTTAGGGCTCTACCATCTCACAGCTCACTCTCTACAACTAAGCTGAGTTGTCTCTTGTGGGCCTGATCCCAAGAGAATTGTGTGAAACTGTGTGACCAGTTTCACAAGTCTCTTCCAAAGAAAAAGAAGTGAAATAGTTCACGTGTCTGGGGACATTTGTGCTGTGATGGTGATTAACCTGTCAGCTCAGGCTGCCATGGCAGAGCACCACAGACTGGGAGGCTCGAACAGCCACTTTGATTACTCATAGCTCTGGAGGCTAGAAGTCTGCCATCAGGGTGCCAGTGTGGTGGCATTCTTGGTTCCTAGATGGTCTCCTCCTTGCTGTGTCCTCACAAGGCAGAAACCAAGTTCTGCTCCCTTCATCTCCATATAAGGGCACTAATCCCATCATGGGGCACCCCCCCCATGACCTCATCTAATCCTAATCACTTCCCAAAGCCTCACCTCCTCCCATTGTCACATGGGAACTGGGGCTTCAAATTAAGGACTAAGGTGGGGGACACAAACATTTCACCAATATCAGTGGCACATGTATGGCACTTACCACATCCAGTATCATTCTGAGAAAAAGCCGATATGTGACAGAGATTCCTATGCTCTTGAAGAGATGAGAACACTGAGGCACCAGAGACTTAAGTGACATCTTGCAGAGCTGCCTGGCTGCCTCCCCTGGAAGCGGGGAAAGGCACCTGGCCACAGCACAAGGCCCTGGAGTCTCACCTAGCTCTGCCCCTCCCTTTGCGCTTCTAACTCCTCATCATAGGAGAGGGGCTTGCACTGGGCCAGTGGCTTTCAAAATTCACAGCTTTAGAACACTTCATGCAGAAGCAATGCCACTCAGAAACACAGGACATGAAACATAAAAGCAGCCCTGCCCGGGTGAGGCAGCCAAGGAACCCTGCGTCCCGGACGCTCAGCCCTCCTTTCCTTCTGGCGGCAGCCAGCAAGGAGGACCTGGAGCACAGCTTGCTCTCTGTGCTAACAGCAGCTGATTCTGATTCCAGACTCATTAAACGATGTCTGAAGAAGTTCTGGAAGAAGGGTGGTTTGCATTTTCAAAGGAGAAGGAGGCAAAGTTGACAAAGGGTACATGGGCTGTCATTATTCTGGAATGCTGGCAGAGCAGTAGTCTTTGCCCAAAAAGGTTTGAAAGGGAATTTTGAACACTCTACTTTTTTTTTATGTGCTATCCACATTTAGCTTATTGCCTGGGCATTCAATGCCAGTTAGAAACCCGCTATTTACAAATTGGCAATGCATTTAGTTCCTCATAATGAAAAATGTTTTTGAAGTTTACCTGCAATCTGCAATGGTGCTGCTTACTCATGATTTTGCTGTCAGTAGGAAATTTCTAAAGGACAATCTCAGAAATGGATTTCTTAAAAGGAAACAGACATAGGAGGATAGAACTCCAGAATAACAAACCATAAAAAAGGTCACATGAGTAGCTCTTAACCAGGAAATTTTGACTAGCCGGGACGCTTGGCAATGACTGGAGATGTTTTTGCTGTCATAATGTCACAATGGGAGTGGGAGATGCTACTGGTCTCTGGTGGATTAGGGCAGGCACGCTATTTAAACAACCCACAATGCCCCCATGCAACAGAGAAGTAACCAGCCCAAAATGCAAAGTGGCATTGGACCCAAGATTAATAAACTAAAGTTTGTGCTATAGATTTTCTAAAATTTATCAAAATGCTTTAGAAACACCACATTTAAAGTAAGAACACTAATTATTATTATTATTATTCAGATTTGTATTTACTGTGTTACCCACATCTTGGCTACTGATTCAAACAAACAAGAACTCTGAGTCTGCAGATGCCTCAAGGCCCCTCAAGAGGCAGTAGTTAAGGAGTTGAAGCACATTCTTCTTGGTAAAGAATCACAAGAATGAAAAAGCGAGTATTCAATGTACTCAATACTAATATGAAGCCAGTAAATGAACTAATACACTCCTGCCCCAAGAGAAAAACTCAACTCAATTCAAGTTAGGTGGGGGAGAGGGGAGACAGGAGGGGGACTAGTGTGCTCCCACCTAGTGAGCACAATGTAAGGGTATATGGCACACCTCCTGGGTGTGGGACACAACTACAAGAGGGACTTCTGAACAGTTGCAAACATTGTAACATAATCATTTGTACCCTCAAATTAACCTCAAAATAGAAAGAGGCAATAATTATCTACTTACTATTTTTTTTGTGATAAAATTTACGTGACATAAAATTCACCATTTTAATCATTTAAAATTGTAGAATTCAGTAACATTTAGTACTTGGGCAGTGTCATGTAGCTATCACCACTACCTAGTTCCAAGGCATTTTCATTACCCCAAAATGAAACCTGGGTCCTAGTAGCACTTACTTCCCATCCCCCTCCCAAGTCCTTGGCAACCATCAGTCCACATGGATTTTCCTTGTTCTGACACTGCACGTAAATGGATTCCTACAATATGTGACCTATTCCATGTGCTTTTTTCGCTTATCATGATGTTTTTAAGCTTCATCCATGTTGTGACAAGTGCTAGTACTTTATTCCTTCTTGATGACTAAATAATCTTTATTTGAATGGATATACCATATTTTATTTACCCATTCATCAGTTACCTGCTGATGGACATTTGCATTGTTTCTACCTTTTAGCTATGGTGAACAGTAATACTATATAATTAGTAACATACACGTTCTTGTTTGAATACCTATTTTCAATTCTTTTAGGAATATATCTAGGACTTCAATTTCTGGGTCTTCTGGAACTTCTAAGTTTAGCTTATTAAGGAACTGCCAAACCATCTTTAACAGCAACTATCCCAGTTAACATAACCACCAGCAATGTTTGAAGTTCCACTTGTTATTATGTGAAGCAAAGAAGCCCTCCTAGTGGGTGTGAAGTAGTATGTCCAGTGACATTTCTTTGCATTTCTCTAATGACTAATAATGTTGAAAATCTTGTCATGTGCTTGTCAGCCATTTGCATGTCTTTCTTTGGAATAATGTCTACTCAAGTCCTTTGCCTTTTCTTTAACTGGATTGTCTTTTTGTTGTTGAGTTATAGGAGTTATTTGTATATTCAGGATGCCAGACCCTCATCAGACAGATGATTTGCAAATATTTTCATTCTATGGGTCGTCCTTTTACTTTCCTGATAGTATCCTTTGATGCACAATTGTCGTTCACTGATGGAGTCAGTCTTTAGCTGGATCTTGAAAGGTAGGATTTGAAAACCAATAGAAGTTCCAAGGCAGGAGTGAGCCTAGGATGTTCCTGGGGTAGTGAGATAATCTTTGTGTGTGTGCAGTATGTGTGTGTGTCTATGTTGTGTGTGTGTGTGTGTGTGTGTGTGTGTGTTGAGAGAGTCATGGATGACAACATTGACCAGATGTGGTGGGACAACATGATCCTGGGTGTCTTTTGGAAGACAAAAGATTTTGGCCCTGAAATAAGAGTAAGTGGGAGCTACTGGAGGATTGGAGCAGATAACACAGTGAAGAAGTGTTAGAACAAGGTCAGGTCAGTGGTGATGGCAAGGTCTGCTGAGGGAAGACCCAGGGTTTGAATGAGCTGCCCAAGAGTGTGTGTGTAAGATGCAGAAGATCACATAGACAGCTGGGACATCTCAATGACAGTCAGTGGGAATTGAGGCATATCCCAGGAATGAGAGTGGAATTAATAAAAGAAAACACTTGAGCTGTGAGTTTGACATGGAGTAGTAGAACCGTAGACCGAGTTTTTAGTGTTTTCATCCCTAAATAATGATGTTTAAGTGAAATTATATAGAACTGTGCTTTCAATTGCAGTTGAAATTAGACAAAATTAAAAATTCAGTTGCTCAGTCAGGCTAACCTCATTTTAAGTGCCCCATAGCTCCAGGTGGCTAAGGGCTGCCCTTCTGGATAGCACAAGTATACAGAATTTCCATTCTCAGAATGTTCTGTTGGAGGTCAGTAGAAAAACACCAGCATTTTGGTGGGGAGAGCCCTTGAAGTGGGGTCTCGGGAATAAGGATGAAGGAAGCTACATGAACAGGTTGTCTCTGAAGTGGGAGGGGTTGGGGCTGGACTTTAGGATATGTACGAGGTTTGACGACAAGACAGAAGAAGAACAAGCAAAAATTGCTTGAGGTTTTGAAAAAAAACGGAAGACTCAGCATAGCATAAAATCCTGGCAACAAAAAGAAGAGAAAAATACACCAAGGAGCTAGTGGTGCCAATGTCCAATGCACCAAAGAAGCCAAAGGGAAAGAAAACCAGGGGAAAAAATGTCTTTAGTAATATGAGGTCATTTGTGACCTACCAAGTCCGATGCAGAGTAGGGGAGAGAGGTCACTGATGTCATCACCTTTCTCTGGGGCCCGGGTAGGAGTTCAGGGTGTAGGAAACATTTTGGTATAATGTTAGGGCCAAAAGGCTTGTTACAGAGGATGCACAAATGAAAGTAGAAGGGAGGGGGGGACCAGCTTCCCAGAGGAGAAGGGACAGAGATGAAAGAGATTGTGCTGTCACCACAAAGGGCTTCATGGTCAAATTTTTGTTTTTTCCAGGAAAAGAAAGATAGGTACAGAAAATGGGAAAATAGATCTTCAGGTGGTGGTTGAGGGGATTAGAATGAGGGGTGTCTGTAAAAATCCAGTGCCTTCATGATCAGGATGGAATGAGAATGGGGCACGGTAGAGGGGTAGGATTTGGGGGCTCACGTGGCAGAAGGTGAGGGGAGCTGGGTAGACTCGGGCTGTTGTCCTTTGAGTCAGGGATAGTCACTTAAAGCAGATGGTTTGTGGATCTGATTGGCCTGCCTTGCTGTTACCCCCACTTCCTTTCCCCTGGACTTTTTCTTGGGGAGGATTTTTTGGGGGGATTTTAGTTTTTTATGAGCTGATGCTAAATGCTATATATGCTTTATTTCGTTTAATCCTCATGAAGATTTGCAGCAATCAGTAGTTCAATTCTTAGTTCCAAGATAAGAAAATTGTGGCAAAGAGTGGTTAAGGAACTTGCCCAGGGTCATGAGGCAAGTAAGTGACAGAGTAGGAACTGGAACCTGATTCTCTCATGCGCCAAAGCTTGTGCCCCTAATGTCCTCTGTGTTCTCCGTCCAGTGCACTAAAGCGACCGGTCCATTCCTGCCATCATGACTGGCTTGGCCGCAGCTCTGAGCATGCCCACATAAGGACGTGTTTGTTCTCTATAGCCATAATTCTCCTCTCATTCTTAAGAGGAGGAAAATGGCTGTAGGGAAGTAACACAAATAACACCTCCCGGTGTCAATCCAGCCTCCATGGGGGGACAAAATGCTTAGCAACTCTTTCAAAGTATCCAAGACAAAACTTGACCTTTAAGCAGTTTCTCCATTTCGAGTTAAATTTGTCTTCAGCAAACATGGTTTGAATAAATCAAGGCCTCCTGTTTTAGATATTTAACCGGGGAGGTATTATTTCCAATCTGATTTTAAATTTTTCTTTTGCCAAATTCTGCAGGGCAAGAAAAAAAAAGGTATGCTAAAGTTCAGGGTAAAACAGAAACTTCCCAAGGAGTACATTGGTACGAACCATCGCTGTGGTCAACCTAAATATCACTTTTACTTTTCAGACCGAAGTCTCAGGTTTCCATGGTAACTGCTTTGACCCCAGCTGGATTGCATCACGTTGTTTGTATAGAAGCCACTGGAGCAGGGCCCAGCTGTGTCACAAAGTTCAGGTGTCAATATCACATGGATCTCCTGGGACAAATACCAGAAAGAGAAATTTTGCAGGCAACACCCTCGCCCACCCAACCATGACTCTTCTAAAATCTGTGTGTAACTTCGCTTCTGTGCAGACCCAATGCCCAGATCTTCCCGGAGTCTGCTGTTCTCCAACCACCAGCTGCTTCCAACTGGGACTTCTCTATATGTCTGTGGCCGTTGGAAAGGAAATAGAGCCACAGGCTTTTAATTTACAAATGTTGTGACCATCCAAGTATTCTTGGGCAATAGCGTTTCATAAGGGTCAGAAAGTAGATTTGACGGTCCAAGCCAGATGCTAGCTTGAGAAACTGCAGATTGCGATTCACCCAGGCCCCCAGATGGAAGTGATTTCCTAAGCTCAATGAAAAGCTCAGTACAAAGGTGTCTCCTACAAAGAACATGTGGCGTGAGGCTGTGCCGATGGTCCGGGCTTCCTTTCCTGTTCTCTCCCTTGACCTTGGCAGGATGAGCCTGCCTCTGAGAGCATCTCTCCAGTCGTGGAGGAATCACAGGAACACTTTGTCCCTTCCTTCCCCCCTCTCATCCTTCCCACCCCACACCCCAAGACCTGCTCCTGTTTTCTGGGCTTGGTGAGGGCACTACAGGAGAAATATGCCTCCTTCCACCAAATCATTTCCATTTCTTAAAATAAATCCCAGCTTTCCTCTTCTGGGAAGCCACCCTAGAGTGAACTAAGATCTCAAAATATCTTTATTTACTTTATTCAAGAAACAGTGAGAGCCTACTGGGTGCCAGACACAAACAGACCCTGACTTCAAGGTGGAGACTGACACAGAATCAGGCCCAATAAAAGGTAGTCATCATTGCACAGGTGTGGTCAGAGGAGGTTGGGTTTCTGGTCTGAAGGTCAGGGTGTCAAAGAAAGTCTTTTACAGAAAAGGGACTTTGTCATTTTTCAAAATTGTTTCCGAAGGCGAAGCTTTTTTTCCGGTGCTCTAACACATCCCTTTGTGGGCCTTAGGCTTTCCAGTCTGGTGGCTGTTGTAGACTTTTTTAATGTGACCACTGCTGCTTTTATCTATGTCTTTTCAGGCAGAGAAATTAGCACACCAAGCTCATCATTATATCATCTGCTTTACTTATTTATTTTGCAGTTTGGGGCCAGAGCCAGGTTGAACCCACCATCTCTGGTGTATGGGGCCAGTCCCCTCTCCTTGAGCCACAGGCACTGCCCAGCTATCATCTGCTTTAAATAAACACATTTGCAGCTGAGTCTTCTTGGTATCTTCTTAACAAAAATCTTGAGTGTTAAAAGCTGGTTCTTTATTATATCAAGTTCAATATCTCACTTGCCCAGAAAAAGAACTGGGAACATAGTGAAGGTCATGTTGGCCTTGACTCTGCTTCTGGAACTGAGGGGGGAAATTAGAGGATGGACAGGTGGTTTATGTGAGTGGGTGGCAGACAGTGTGGGGGTAAGGGGACAGGTGAAGAATGGATTGACATCTAGGCCTAACTATACTTTTATCTCCTACCATCTGTTGGATAGTAATGGCATCTACATTTTAACCGTCCTTGCAAGCATTTGAATGACCTTGGTTCTCCCTTGCTGTGTGCCCCCAGGAAGCCCTCTTCTCTCCAGGGCTCAGTTCTTCATCAGCAGAATGAAGGCCTTGGCTTAGGGGATCATCCCTTAAACTCTCAAGTGTATCCCACAGGCCTAACCTGAGTCAGTCTCAATTTGCTTTGAATTCTCAGAGCCTGAGCACAACAGCAAGAACTGAATAAATATTTGCTGAATTAAATTAAAGAGAGTCAAAGTCATTACTCTTCATTACTGGAGAGTGAAGAGACCCCTTAACCATCTATTACTGTGGTCCCAAACCCTGGCCACAGCCCAGTGCTGGTTCGTGGCCTTTAGGAACTGTTACCCAGCAGGAGGTGAGTGAACTAAGCTCCACCTGTTTCACAGATGCTGTCCATTGCTCACATCACTGCCTGAGACCTGCTGCAAACCAAACCTGCGAGGGACCCAGGCTGCACTCCTTATGAGGACCTGATGCCTGAGGATCTGAGCTGGAGCTTAACATCCCCAATCCAGCCCCTTAACCTGCATCCATGGAAAAATTGTCTTCCATGAAACCAGTCCCTGATGTTAAAAAGGTTAGGGGCTGGACTGCTGCTCTATTGTGTATAAACAGCATCACCATGACTCAGAAAGTAGCATCAGTGACTTGGATCTCTAACCTGTTCCAATGTGGCTTATTCAAATACAAATTCATACAAAGCCTGGACTTGTGCCCTATGCTGTTAAATGTCTGAGTATTAAAGGGAAAAATAAATCGATTATCCAAAATACTTCAATGCGGTCTTCTAAACTAAAGAAAGTATAGAAGCAGCTTTTTGGTGCCTGAAAAAACCCCACAATAACATGATGTGGAACGTCTGTGTCATTAAACGCCTCCCCTGTTTTGTACTCACTTACTTGGCTTAGCTTTACACAGTCCCGAGAAACAGGAATCTTGTGATCCGTGTAGACCGCCAACTGGAACAACTCAAGCCAGGAAAAAAAATTGGAATTGTTCTAATTGTATGTCTTAAAAATTAAAGACTGAATTGTACTGTACGCAGTGCTTGCAGTAACTTAAAGATAATTCTCTATCTCCGTCTTCTGCATCGCTTTGACAGAGACTAAAGCAGCGCTTCTCAACCTGTGGGTTGCAACCTCTTTGTAACAATGAAAATGCATCCTGCATATCAGATATTTACATCACGATTCATAACAGTAGCAAAATTACAGTTATGAAGTAGCAATGAAAATAATTTTATGGTTGGGGGTCACCACAACATGAGGAACTGTATTAAAGGACCGTGGCACTAGGAGGCATTAGGAAGGTTGAGAACCACTGGACTAAAGTAATGTATTGGGATGTAGAAATCAAGGCTAGTGAGGGTGGTGACATTCTGATTTGCATATCACAGCTACAGGTCTAACTATTCCATGAACCTTCTCCATACCTGCTAGCTCACTGAGGTGGGTGTTGGAATAGCCATTGAAAAATGGCTCTCTGGACTGTACTACATTTCTGCTGTGGATGTTGGTCAGGCCTCAGGCTATCTAGTCCAGTGGCTATTGTAGACTTGAATAAGTGTCTTAATGTGAGTTTTTCTCCTTCTGCTGGTGTTTTTTAGTGTAAATTCTGCAGCCCACCTGAAGCTTTTTTTACTTCCTATAATCAATGTCAAAAATGAATAAAAAATATTCTTAGAAAACACTATAGATGGTGCAAGCAGATGCCTAGTGGAGGAAGATGAACTCTACATGCTTTATTTTCTGTTCAGAAGGACAAGTATTCATTGTCACTTATGTACTAACCATTATATAACTACCTTTGTTTAATAATCACAGCCTTGATGGTCTAGATTAATGTTCACCTCCCATCTTTGATTCAACATTGATTTCACAATGTACATATATATTAAAAAATCACATGTACATCAAAAAAATAATAATAATAAAAATAATCACAACTCTGTTAGGCACAGCAAGGTGAAGGACCATTGCCTGATTAGGAAATAGCAGAGCTGGTATTCAAACCATGATTCTTGGAGTCTGGGCCCAAGGCATTTCCTCTGCACCTTGCTGCCTTCCCAGGCTGGTTGTCTGCCCTGGTCTCAGCTCTCTGGAACTGCTTTCAGCTGCCTGCAGCCTGACGTGACTTGTGCCCTCACCGTTACTCACCACCCACCCTAAACACTACCTCTAGCCCCTCCTACGGAATGCAAAAAAGAGCATCCTCTTCTGAACAATGAGCACAGATTGTGTTTAAAATTTCTGAGATCCCTTTGGAGCTTTTGTTTGCAAACCGAGCATGTGAGAGATCACTTATTTGCCCTTATCTGTGTTATCTGCAGTTTGGGAAGAAGTGGCCACATCAACAATATCACTTTGTGTATGGCTATGTAGCCTAACTAACTCACCGTACTTGTCTTTGTAAAGGGTTTAAATGAGAGTTGTTAGAGATGCTTGCTACTGTTTTAAAGACATATTGGTGCTTTCTAAGTGATGGATCATTTGAAAATTTCCTTGTAACACAGGGATGCAGTGTAAGAATAATTAGCCAAGGGATCTGGACAGTCTGGTGAGTTTTCTCTAAAGCATACAGTGTAAAGAAAGGCTGGAAAGGCTTTCACAGTGTTTACACATATCACGCTCTGTCGTGTGGGGCCATGGGATTAAACCCATTAAGTCATCAATCAGTGATACAGTCATTGTCCTGTACATAGCCCCATTAAAGAGTGGGAAGACTCAGGATGATGAATCAGGGATTTATGGGGTGCATTTCAACTTTGTCACCAACCACCTAGGGCACATCACTAAATGTCTACCAGGAACCACCTTTGTCACCTGAAATAAGGTGTTTGTAGAAAGCTGCCCCAGTTACCCTCTGAGTAGTATTGTTGGGAGTCATGTGAGAGAGAAGATTTAAGTACTATAAAAGTTAAGTGTTATATAAATGTGAGATTGTCTTGCCACATAAACCACAGGCGTGAAGAGTCCTCAGCTGACGTGGTAGCCAGCCCAACAGTGCTGAAGTTTATGATGATGCAGCCAGTTGAGAAGGGCCAGGCCACCATAGGAAGTGTTTGGAGACATTTATGGCAATACGACAGACTAAATTTATGCCTATTGAGTATAATAAAAAAGAATAGGGGCTTGTATTTGCTTGACTTCATTATTTTAAATTTCATCTTTTACAGTTTATTTATTGTACTTTTTTTTTTTAAAGTACTGGTGCACAACGAATTTGAAAACCACCAGCCCTTCCTACAGATGATTTGAGAAGCTCTGGTGTGTGAGGCAGTAAAAAGCCCAGGGAACAAATGAAAAGCTTAAATAGGAGTCTGCATTTCCTACCTACCCAGGGAAGGGCGGGCAGGAAGGGAAAAGTGTCCGGAGCTCCAGCTGGATGGGCTGCTTCTCTGCCAGACGTTTGGTGTCCTGTCAGCCCAGCCATTGGGTATGGTTTGTAGTTCTGACCTGGGAGGTTCACTCAGTTCAGGATACAGATGAAAAGTGTGGGGCTACATTGGTTTTTGTAAGATGGTGCCCTAGGATCATGGGGGTTGATGGCTCTTCTGGGCTGGTGAGAATTGAGCAGAAATCACTACACTCCTCAGGACCAAAGGACAGTCAGGAGAGTCCAAGGTCCACTGAGGAAAAAGAGAAGGCTGATTTTCATGTCTGGAAACATCACAAATTGCTGACTGGTCAGCAGAAAGCATGATCTGTATTTTGGTATCAGTATTTATAAATTATTTGTTTAAATACAGTTTTAAAATACATTTTGATACCAAATAGGGAAAGCTACCACCCATCCACCCATTTTATTTGGACTTTTCTTCCATCTCTATCCCTGTAGAGCCGTGTTTTCCAACCTTCCTTAGCTCATAGCACACTTGAACCTATGGTTAAACTTCCCTGGCACGCTTAAATTATGATGACAAAAAAAAAAAGAGCCAAAAAAAGAAAAGAATATACTTACTGAAAAGAATATATGAACTTCTTTTGAAAATAATTTCATTAATGGTCTTTACATTTTTTCATAGCATACCAGTTGAAAATCACTACCCTAAATGAAACTTAGAACCACTTTCTAGTTTTAAATAAACTCTTGGTTGGGTTTCTGTTATATATTCATAATATATTGGTATATATTATATATTTATAAATAAACATGCTTATTTATTTATATATCTCATATACATTTATATAAGTGATAGATATTTATTTACATATTACAATGGATAAAGCTGATATCTTCACAATATAAAGACTTCCCATTTAAGATCTCTCCCTCGGCTCATAGGGTCAGTTGGTATTTCTAGAACAATGCTGACTAAATCCATATCGGCAGAGACATGTTCCTTGGAAGCCACCTCTTTTTGTTCTCCACAGTTCCTCAAACAGTAGCTGATAGAAATAAAATCTCATTCAGAAGACTATGAAAGACGATCTTGGGAGGAATGTGCAAATTGAATGAATTATCTCTACTTTGCTTTAACACGGCAGTGCAGAGAGAAAGTGGGATTTGGGGACTGATTATACATCTACTTATGAGGTTCCTACTTTTTTTACAGCATCTTAATTGGTCTCAAGAGGGATGCCTAACTGAGTCAGCGCCAGGGTTCTCAGTTAGGGCTGGATCAGGACAACCGCCTTAATTTTCCACCACAGCTTCCTGGGGAGACAGCCGGGCCTCCTTCTGAGGTCTCTGCTTGGTATTTTATTCTTGGTTCTAATTTGAACCCACATTCAGGGCACCAACCTCTGACAAACAAAAGTGAAACAAAATTTATCCCTTGCTTCTATTTCCAACCCATTCAAAAATAGAAGGCAGTCAGTGTTCTCAGGAGCCAAGGTGATGGGGGGGAGGGGGGACCAGTGGCTGGTTTCCATTGTGATAGGGTCAGGAGACACCATCGAGCTGGTATCGCCACCAGCACTGCCCAGGCTGGGGGCCTGTCTGGTTCCCATTGCAACAAGGTCCCTTAGGCTTCAGAACAGCCAGTGTTCAAAATAAATCAAATGCCCCAAGAATCAAAGAGGGCCCACTTTTCTTTGGCTAACTCTTTTCCTGTGTGTGTTTACACACTCAGGTCTATTTATAACTGCAGTGATACACCTACAGGTAATCACCCAAGCAGAGGGTGCTATGCCAGTCACTTGCCAGGGGCTGGGAGAGCTGATGGCTGGCAGCTCACAGCCGAGTCCCACTCCTGGTGGCTGCCCTCTGCACATAGGAGCTGGGAGCAGCCCACATCCAATGACTGGCCAACAACCTCATTCAGCCCAGCCCAGAGCAACCCCAGCTCCCTGGGATGGGCTGAGGCTATTGTCCTGATGACAGTGCAGCGCAGCTCCTCCCTCTGCCCCATCCCACTTACATCCCTCCTCTAGGTGAGTGCGGGTCCCATAAACCTCCTTCAGGCAAACCTCCATCTCAGAGTCTGCTTCCCTGAGGCTCTGTCTCATTCTACTTCCCCGGCCTCTGCAATCTGCTTGCATTTTTTAAGTGTCGTCATTTATTTTTATTTTTTTTCTTGGCCAATTCCTCCTCCTTTCTTGTTCCATAGATCAGCTTCAGCCTCACCAGTTTCTCCCAAGAAAACACAAGCTCATGACCTGATTTGCGTTCATCTACATTCTCATGTAGGTTTCCCTGGTCGCCCTCTGTAGTTCACGATACTCATTCTTCCTCTGTCCATGGGGCTTGTTCCCAGGCTTCTGCCTGCACGGAGAACATGTGTCCTTATGAACATCGATGCTTTTACTTCATCATAGTAAAAGGTAGATTCCTAGAAGGGGGGATTCCTGGTTCCAAGGGCATGTCTGCTTTCAATTTTAAAGATGTTGCCTGATAATTTTCTCAGGGGTCTGTTATGCCATTTCACCAGCAAAATACAGGAGAACAGCCTGCTGCCTTTGCTCACTTCGAGTATCTCACCTGAGCATCCCACCTGCAGATCAAAGGGCCCATCTGTGCCGAAGATTTTGTTCACACCTTCATCATTCTCACTGCAAACCCAATCTTGCCCTTCCCTCTTAAAGAGAAAGGAAGTTTGGTGGGCAGAAGAAAAGGCTGAAGGCCTTAAGGAACTCCCTGGCTCTCAGGTGGCTCCTTCTTCTACACGGATGACAAGTATGGGGTGGAGACCAGCCGAGCTCTTCTCATGCTCCAGCCTGTAAACGACATCTTCAGGTCCAAGTGTCTCGTGGGGAGGGGCGGGAGCCAGCCTGGAGCACACGGCCACACAGGGCAAGGGGCTCACTGTGCAGGGGCAGCTGCTCTGCTGACAACCCCAGATGGCCACAGAGAGAAGCACTAGACAGGAAAGGGGAGCAGGATGGGATGGAGCTGCACGCACCATGCTGTCCCAGCCCAGGCCCCAAAAGGTCCTTGATTCCCTCTGAGCAAAATCGTGCACTTCTTGACCTGGAAATCTAAACAGAAAGACAACTGTCGTGTTGCTGATCTCCCCGAGCTGGAAAGAAGGAAGATTGAGGTGACTATTCTTAGATGTAGAAAATTTCCCTAAAGGTGTTTGGACACAGGTGCAACCTCTCCAACGTCCAATACATAGCGTATGACCTGGGGTTTCTGTGACCTGTATATCTCTTTGCAAACTGGCCATCATCAGTAGAGGGGTGTGTTCAGGGAGCTGGCACCTGCACCTGCCTGCCTGAGCCCTGGGGCACAGCATTGTCCCTGTCCCTTTCTCTGCCATCATGGAAGCTCTTCTTCCCTCCTAGCTGTGTGAAATCAAGCTGACCCCATAGGCTGCTTCCATGACACAGAATCATTACCCATAATAAGCATTTCTTAACTCAATCTATTTCTGCCAATTGTTTTAAATCTTTCTCATTAGCAATGTTAGGCATGCTATTATCTTAATCTTCTTAACATCCATGTGAGAGTTTTGACAAGTCAGCAGGGGATCTTGCCTTGGCTGCCAAGGCTACTTGATGCAGTTACAGCTTCCCAGACTCAGGCTGCAGGGCTCTCAGCAGACTCATCTCCAGAGTGTATTTCTTTAACTATGAAAGACCTCCCTCTCCCGAAGTCTGGGAAATAGTGAAAAGAAAGGCACATATACAAGCTTATGCAGACCAATCTGCCTCTCATCAAATCTCCCCACCTGTGTAAATAAAGAGAAAATAGTGAGAGACAGACTCCACCACCATCCTGCCCCAACTAATGCTAACCTCGTTTGGGAGGCCAATGCCACAACTCAGATCTGGCCGAAAAGGCTGCAGAAACAATTTTAATATTCTGAAGGAGTTAACACAAAGCCCAGAGGGGGTAGTTGACCGTGGGGTAGAAGTTGGACCATTCTTTTCCTAGGATCATCTCAGGGTAAAAAAAAATAAGTTGGGTTTTGGCAGCTGAGAGGACTGTGGGCAGAACAGCTTATTTCTTACTTAATTCCTTAAATAAACCATCATCACGGCAAACACTTCTTGTAGCCACAATTGACGAGAAGGTTCAACCGTGCTATCTCTTCAGCCAAACCATCTTTGGTTTGCCTTCTGTTAACTCTTCCCCTTTCTATCTTAAAAAAAATAATTGCACAGATATGTTACATGCCTCCTGGATGAAAGACGCAACTCCGATACGGACTTCAACCTAACAAAAGCAATTTCTGTAACCTAACTGTATGGACCCTCTTAGGAAGCGGAAAGTATAAATAATAGTAATGTTATTGTCTGATTCCAGGGTGCCGTCTTTTCATTATCATTTCTCCGCAGTCCAGACTTGCGTGTTTAGACAGCAAAATCGTGAGCATCCTAATATTACAGCCATGTCCCTCCCCTTTCTTTGAAATAGGTAAATCTAGAGCTGCCTTCAAGAGTCAAAGGCAGGTGCTCCCAAGCTCAGGATTTTAGCTGTTTCCTCTGCAGAAAACTTACTAGAGTCGTGGGGCTGTCTATACTTGATGTATTAGGAAATTTCTGATCTCCGTCTGGGTTTTAATTTTCTACTAGGCTATTTAAAGTCCCATCACTGCCTCTTTACCCATCTTGGTAATATACTCCAAATATAGGGAGCGCGCCGTATTTTTAGATGTGGAGTCAAGAATTATGTAACTTCTGACTGTATTTCCTTCATCGATGGTTAACCTGTATTTCTTTCACAGATCGTTTACTTGTTGTTATTTTCCTTTTTCCATGTGTTCCGTCATCTATCTTTTTCTGGACTATTCTTTTTCTTATAGGTGAAATTTATAATTTTAAGCCCCAAAGTAAATCCCACTAGAGTGTGGCATTGATGAAACATCTGAGATGACCTGGATTGTTTTCTCCCTTTGTAGAAAGTTCCTCGGGAACTGTGCTGGTCTTTGTGGGTGATGATTCGGTCCCTGCTCAGGTGACAGCTGGAAGGCAGCGCTGTTCCTCGTGGGTTTCCAGCTTCCAGCGATCGCGCAGCTTGTGTGGCTTAGCTGTACTGAGATGTGATACTTGTGCAAAATCATGACATGCCGGACATGGTACACTGGACACACAGGCCTCAGGCATACACCTCTGGATGTCCTGGATGTGGTTATCTGTGTCCCCAACAAATGCCAATAGGCATATGTATTGTTTTCAGTATTCAGGGCCATTCTAATATTCAATTAGACCACCGACCACAGAGAATTGGAAAAATTGAAGTACACACTCAGTGAGTTCATTCCATAGGGAGGAGTTCCCCAGGGAGTGTGGTCCTCCAAAGCCAAGAGAATTTTATCATAGTAGGGCAATGCCAATGTCAGAGAAAAATAAATAACAGAAACAAAAAGTCAGTCCTCAGCACCGCAGTTCTTTGCCCCTCACCCTGCATCCTTAAGTCCCCTCTTCTTTCCCCCAGTGGATAGAGCCTGCTCTCTGGAGGCAAGAAACACATTTTAGGGTAAGGATTTAATAGCAGAGGAAGGACTTCTGTCTTATCCCTTCTAGGCAGACAGTGTTTTATTTGAATAGAACAAAGCAAGGAAGCTAGCACCAAAGCCAGTCTCTCAAGGCGGACTTGAGGCTTCAGTAACCCCAGGGGAGTAGGAGATATTTGTTTAGACATTAATCTCCTTCCTCAATAACAACAAAAAAAAGCAGCCTGGTGACAGGGATGCCAGGATAATGTTTTTAGTACTTGTGAAATAAGTGCTATTATTATTTGATTTTACAAATGAGAAGACAGTGTCTCAGTGCTACAGTCTGAATGTTCGTGTCCTCCCAAAACTCACATGTTGAAACCTAATCACCACTGTCATAGTGTCAAGAGGCAGGACCTTCACAAGGTGCTTAGGTCATGAGGGCAGAGCCCCAATATTTGGAATGAGTCTCCTTATAGAAAAAGCCCCAGAGGACTGCCTTCCCCTTCTATCTTGTGATGACACAGAAAGAGCCACCTCTCAACCAGAAAGTGACCCTCACCGGACAACCGAATCTGCCAGCACCTTGATCTTGGACTCCCCAGCCTCCAGAAACACAAGGAATACATTTCTGGTGTTTACTTGCCTCCTACTTTACAGTATTGTGTTGTAACAGCTCAAATTGATTATGACACTCAGAAAGATTAAGTCACGTACCACCCAGCTGGTGAGTAGCAGAACTGGGATTTAAATCCGCATCTGTCTTATTCTAAAACATTTCCATTAAACCTCAACATTTCCTATAAACAAGTTTTGGCTGCAGGGAGGCATTAAAATTACAACCACGGTATCATCCTGTGGCATTTTCTAGAGAAACCCAAGTATTCCATGAATATGAGTCATTGTTGTCTCAAAACATAATGATAAAAAAAGTTAAGCTTTACTGAGGATTTACCACGTGCCAGCTGCTGTTTTAATCATGTTTTACGAATCATCTAATTTCATCTTCCATGTAGTACTATGTGGGGGATTTCGTTCTTGCACCCCATTTTACAGGTGTCCTCAAAAACTGAGGTTTAGCGAGTTATAGAGCTCACCCCATCATGCACAGCGGTGTCATCTGTATGTCTAGAGCCCCAGCTCTGGGCAAGGCACAGTGCCGTGTGCTAGAGAGCTGGCAAGAGACCCAAGACTTTGCAGTCCGTCTGGACATGGCAATATGGCAGAACAAGGCCGCATGAGCTGGACCAAGGTCGGACATGGGGACATAAGCAGAGACGAGATGACCACAATACTTTTAAGGCCTCCTAGAAATGTTTTCCTTTCTATAAAATCAAAACAACCTTTCAGGTCCAAGAAAATACATTCATACACAAGATGGTCCTCTTTGTACCAACAGACTCATAAATACAATTTTGAATATTTTGCATGGAAGAAGGGCCCAGGAAGGCAAAAGTCATCGAAGCCATGAAGGTCACAATGTGACCCTGCCACTGCCTCCTGGATGCGGGTCACTCCAAGGCCTTTTGGGATAGCAGAGCCACAAGTGGAGGGAGCCTGGTCCCTGAACAGGGCAGTGGGAGAACTGCCTGCTAACCAGAAAATCCCAACTACCAATGGGAAATAAATTCAAGAGACCATCCCATGAGACCTTAGTCAGCTACTGTAGAGTTCTTCCTTCTATATTTTTAGAGTCACACAAATTGAGGAAAGCCACAGAAAGAAACTCAGCTGGAGCTGAGCCTTGCTCGGCTGGGACACACCCTGTTTTCATTATCTCCACCATGAGAGTAAGGTCAGCTTGTAGATGGACCAGCCACTTCTTCAAGAAGAGATCAGCACTCTCTGGATGACAAAAGAGAATTTCTTACACAGTCAATGTCCAGTTCAGCCCTGGGGCATGGGAGGAATTCAAGGCCCAAGGCTCAGGCCCTCAGGCAAACACTCAGGTGTAGAACTCAGGAGTGGATTTCCTATTTTAAGCAGGTATGGAACAGGCAAACAGCTCTGTGGGGAGGATCATACCAGAACAGCCACACAGGACACAAGACAGGTAGAAGTTCAAGTCCATCCACTTTAGGATTGTTAAATCAGGACAAGGAGTCTAAATTAAGATGCAGAAAGCAACTTGCATGTGATTGTGAGCTAAACTTTGATTTTTCTTGAAGAAGTGACAGTTGGCTCTGTGAGGGCTGAAAAAACTAAGGAAGACTTTTAAGGAGGTGCCAGTTGACCTGGGACTTAAGAAACAAGCAGGATGCAGGTTTGGGAAATGTTGATAAGAGGAGCTGACAGCTTGCAGGGGGGTGGGCTTGGCTTTGCAGGGGATAAGAGACCCTGGGGCAGCGATTCTCAACCCACAGGAACTATATTAAAGGGCTGCAGCATTAGGAAGGTGGAGAACCACTGCCCTAGGGTGGCCAGTGAAAAATGTTCATGATCACTACACAGGGAATGAAGGAGAGAAGAATTAGAAAATGAAAAAAAGAAAAAAAATGCATCTTCCTCCCTACCTATCTTCCCTATAAAACAACCAACCTTTCCCACTTCGGTTTGTGATGGAAGAATGGTTGAACTGAGGAGGAGAAGAGAAAAGAAAGGAAAATAAGATACATCTGGAAAAAAGAAAACAAGCTAGGGATGGGTTGTGACGGTTCAAGACAACCCTTAGCCAGTGCAGAAGGCTCCAGAAACCCTTCTAAAGAGGGATGTGTGGTGGCCAGTGGCCTCTCTGCAGTGTGCTGGTGGTGGTGTTTTATGCAATGCTTGAATTCAGAAAAATCAAATGCTGTTGCAAGGAGTGGGCACGTTGTGCTGGTGATTCAGTCCCAGGTGCTAGATCTGCTGGCAAGTTGGGGAACAACTCTCGGTGCCATCAAAATTCAATGTTCCACAGGAAACGGAAGCCACCCTCTCTTTCTGCAGGTGATTAAGAGGCACGCATACTCATGGATCACACAGCCTGAGCTGTCTTTTCTTCCAGGAATAAAGATGGGCTTATTTAACATGATTTCTACCTGTTCTCCTGCAATTAGTGTTTAAGTGACTGTCTCTGAGTATTAGTCACTGTGAGGAAATGAAATGATGCTATGGTAATTGGCCATGTGGTTTGCTTCGCTTCCCTGGGGATCTCGCTTGGCTCAGAAAGCATTTTTTTAAATAGGCCCTGTCTGCACTCTTTATTTAGCTAATTAGAGGGCTTAAGGGAGTGGGCTGGCATTGGGGTGGGAGGGAGAGTCAGCACATTGTGCTGGGAAGAGCACTGGATTGAAATGGACTATCTGGGCTCATAAATTTTCTCTTCTTTTAAGCTCTTATTTTGGATGGCCATGTTATACACATCATCTCATTTAATCCTTGCAATAACCCTACAATGTTGATATCATGACCTTCTTTCTAGATATGAGAAAAATAAAGTTCAGAGAGTTTGCCTTGCCCACAGTTTCCCAGCTAGCAAGCAGTGGAGGTGGGATTAAAACTCTAGTTGGCCTTGACTCTGAGGCTCTGCTGCCCAGTGTTCCTTTTTACTTCCTACTTAGACCCCTATTACCTGGGATGAGTCACTTCATCTTGAGGTCCTTGCTTTCATTAGCTGCTCATGATTCTATGAAGATGCTGGCTCTTCTGAAATGCTAAGGGTCCTTTTTTCTGAACAGATGGCAACTTTTAAGCATCCCGCTTCTTGTTCTGCCTTCCTTCTCTCTCCTACTCTGTCTAAGCCAAGGCTGGTACAACAGGGGCAGGGGTTGAACAAGGAAGGGCAGGAGCAAGAGAGAGAATTGGTTTTGTGACAATGTAATTCACGTTCCAGCCCTGAACGATAGTTTCTTCCAAATAAGCTCAGAGAATGTGGGACAGAGACCCAAGAGTTTGGAGATTAAATGTTTCATTTCCAGTTCTGCCGTTATCTTATTGTATTGTGGAGCTTTGACTAAGCTGTACTCATCTGGCACCTCTGGGCGCTCATATCTACAATTGTACTTATAACACAAAGAGGGGGTGGTTGTTCCCAGAAATCACAAACAACCAAATGTCTGGGATAAATAATGGAATTATGGTCCTGGTGGGGGTCTTAGGCCATCTAGTCCTGGTCTTTTGTTTTATAGGAAGAAGGGAGGTGAATTTCCTGGGGCCATGTTGACAGCTGGTGACACAAATAGGTCATGAACCCAGGCAGCTGGACACCTGGCCCAGGGCCCCCAGAGCCAGTCCATTTGTCCCTGTTTCTAAGATGGAAGGCAGGTACTTCTTCCTGGCATTCAAGTTTTCCTGGGGTAACAATGAACCTCCTCCACTTTCTTGGCTAATTTTTTGAAATTAACTGATAGGGTCCACCAGCAGCGAATTGTTTATGCAACCGCACATTCCCCTTGGTGGCCTGTCTCAATAATGAGCTTTGTGAGTCTGTGGTCCAAAAACAAGAAGATGGAAACCACCACCCAGGGACAGCCCCCAGCACCAACCCACCCTGTAAGGCAGAGCTCAGCCGGTGACAGAGCATGTGAGGCAGATACCGGGCAGTGTGGTGTGTGAGCCTGCGCCCACACTTTGGAGGAAGGCTAATGGCAGTTTTTGCTGCTGACTCCATCCTCCCTCACTTTATTCATTTCCTGTTGGTGTTTGTTTTTCTAATCATGCCTATAACAACCAGAACAATTGCCCTTCACTGTTGGAAGTGAGAGAAAAACTTTCTTGCCAAAAAACATCCTTGACTGCACATCTCACCTGGGGTTGTGTTGCTGCAATGTCTTTAAACCAATGTTGCATATTTGTTTCTCCCTCTGCGTCAACCCTTTGAGGATTATTGTAATTTTTGTTTTATAACAACATAAATCTGTGCGGTCCAATGTAGTAGCCACATGTGGCTATTTAAATTTAGGTGATTTTAAATTGAGTAAATGAAAAGCTTCACTTTCTCAGTCATACTGGCCATATTTCAAGTTCTCCATACCCGCAAACAAAGCACTTGTATATATAATCTCTTTTAGCCCCTAGACGATTCAGAAAACCAGTACATAAAGGAAGTATGGCTTTACAAACGAAGAAACTGCTTCTGACAAATTTGCTCATTGCCAAGATCACAATCAGCTAAGCAGAGGTTCTCAACCTTCCTAATGCCGCAACCCTTTAATACAGTTCCTCACGTTGCGTGAGAAACTGAGCTAAAAAGTGGTATTGGCCCCAGAATCTCCTCTGTGAACCATCCTACCATACTTTTGGAAAACTGGGGCAATTTCTTAAAAATCTAAACATGCAACTATCATACAACCCAGTAATTATGCTCCTGGGCATGTTTGCCAGAGAAATGAAAATTGATGCTCATGCAAAAACCTGGACTGGAATATTTATAGAGGCTTCATTTCTCATAGCCCCAAACTGGAAACAATCCAGATATTCTTCAGTGAGAAAATGGTTAAGCAAACTGTGGTCTTTTCCTACCCAACCATACAAAGGAATACTCTGGGTGAAGCTCCAGAGAATTAGGCTATGCAAAGAAAGCAATCCCCAAATGATTATATTCTCACAGAAGCACAGACCCTACTGTGAACTGTGCGTGTAAGGGATCCAGATAGCCTGCTCCTTGGGAGAATCTAAGGCCTGGTGATCTGGGGTGGAGACAATGCACTTGAATCATCCCAAATTCATCTCCCCTCCCCCCTCCACCACCCTCTATCTATGGAAAAATTGTCTTCCGTGAAACTGGTCCCTGGTGCCAAAATGGGTGGGAACAGCTGGCATAGCACGTGTGAGATTCATCCGTGTTGTGTCTAAGTTCCTTCTTATTGCTGAGCAATGTTCCATCTCGTGTGGATATACCCCAGTCTGCTTATCATTCCCCAGCTGAGGGACGTTTATGGTGTTCCCCATTTTTGTCTCTTACAGCTAACGCCACTATACACATTCACGTACAGGTTCTCATGTGAACAAAAGTTTTCATTTAATTTGGGTAAACACCTGCAGGAGAATTTCTGGTTCATATAACTAACTTCATGAGAAAGTTAAACCGCCAAACTGCCTTCTGCAGTAGCTGTATTCTCTAGCATTCTTATAAACAATGTGCTAACAATCTAATACACAGAATCATCAAGGTCGTTTGGGTTTTTTTCTTTTATTTTGTTTTTAGGCATTCTAAAACATGCATGTTGGCATCTCATGGTTGCTTTAAATCACCGTTTCCTATAGACTGGTGATGTTATCATTTCATTTACTTGTTTGCCATTTGTATATCTTGTTTCGTGAAGTGTGTGTTCAAACATTTTGCCATATTTTTATTGAGCTGTTTTCTTATTATTCAATCTTAAGGGTTTTTATATGTTCTGGAACAAATCATCTATCAGCTACGAGATTTGCAAATATTTTTCTTGTACTATGTGGCTTGCTTTTCATTCTCCTAGCAGAGACTTTAAGCAGCAGTTCTTTTTGATGAAACCCAATTAATTATTTTTTCTTTCATGGGTCATGCTTTTGGCATCATATCTAAAAAAAAATCTTCGACAAGCCCCAGAATCTTAGACTCACTACAGATCACAAAGAATTTCCATAATAGTTTCAAAAAAAGAAAAACAAAAGAAAAGAAAATAGTGACTAATTCTTACATAAATTGGATTTAATTTTGACCTAAGTACATTACTTAAACATTAATCTTTAATTCAACTTGTTAATATGTTATTTAGGATATTGCATCCTCATTTATAAGTGAAATTTGTAATTTCTCCCTTATAATAATACATTTTCTTCAATTTTAATATCAGGTATATCCAGATTAAGTAGAATGATTTTGAAGTATTTCTTCTTTTTCTATCATCTAGAAGATTTGGCATGATCTGTGTTTTTAAATTATCTTTTACTTTTATTTATAAATATTAGTTGTCTATTTTTTGAGACTTTGGAAAAAAAAAAAAAGAAGTTAGCTGATGACTCCATCCTGAACCTCAGAGTCAAAGCATTCTATAAGAGACATACTCTTATTTGACCATGTGAATGTTACTTTCTTTGCATTATTATTATTATTATTGCTTAATATTTCAACGCAGCAATCATCTGATTTCTTTTCTGAATGTATTTATCTTCGTTCGTTCCTTACGAGGTTTTTGTTTGTAGTCCTTATCTTAAACATTGTTATTGTTACGAAATTTTAAGCCTTTTTAATTTTGTGAAGGCAAAAAGTGGAAACCTAATAAACACATATATAGGTTAAAAAAAAGAATTTCTATAATAGTTTCAAGTTTCACTTTGGGGACAACGTGATACATTTGAGTTAGATGTTTGTGACTAGTGAGAGGTAGGCTTCAGATTCCTGTAAGGTGAGGGCTGGTGTGCCAGGATCTTGTCCCATGTCTGTGCAAACATCGGCCTTAGGTTTTCCCTTTGTGCTACAAGAAGGGTGCCTGGGTGAGCAGCTGAGCGGGTGGGTGCGGAAGGGCTGCATGAGGGAGCTGGGGTGGGCTGGTATCTGCTCAAGTGTTCACATGACTTGACACCTTGCTCTGTCCAGGTGCCAGGCAGGCTGCCCCGTGTGCAGCCGCTGTGTGCTGTGTGTGTACACCTATGTACACACTGCACACACATAGGCACGATGAGGACTTCTCTTCTTGCTTTTTCCCTCCTTCCTGCCTGAGACTACTGTTCCTGGTTCAGTGTTTGTTTGACTCTCTGGGGTCTAGCTAGACTCTTCCTGGACTTGGGTGTTCTCTGATGTTCAGACTAAGCTTCTGCCTTGGCAGCAACCACATCTTTGTGTCTTTGGGGAGGAGTCTCCCAGAGATCTGCCTAGCCCCTAGTCTATAGGTCTGGACCCAACAATTATACCTCTTCCTCTTGTGGAAGAGGGATTTTCTTTTTTTGTTTGGACACAGAGTCAGACTCTGTCACCTTGGCTAGAATGAGGTGGTGTCATCATAGTTCACAGCAACTTCAAACTCTCAGCTCAAGCAATCCTCTCACCTCATCCTCCTGAGTAGCTGGAACTACAGGCACCACACCCAGCTAAGTTTCTACTGTTTGTAGAGATGGGGTCTCACTTTGCTCAGGCTGATCTTGTCCCGAGCTCAAGCGATCCACCTGCCTCGGGCCTCCCAGACTGCTGGGATTATAGGCGTGAGCCAGCATACCCAACCTGGAAAAAGGTCTTTTTCTCATTCCTTTCCAAAGGTTCAATGGTTTTTCTCCAATTCCTTTTGTTCCATCAGGAATACAGTGTGCCTCTTCTGCGGGGCCATTCCGCCTTCCTACAGGCCCACAGTAAGACGGCTGCTTCCTCAGGGCTCTGGTTTGAGACACTACTTCTCTATACAGCCTTTCAGGAGAGGCAGTAAAGTAGCCAAATGGGTTCACCTGCCAAGGGTCCAGCTGGGTCTGATCAAGGCTTATCATAAAGCAACAAGCAGCTCCCATCGCTTTTCCGGCCGCCCTGTCCCATTTCCCCTTTCCCTCATTTTTTTCTGCCCTGGCACTTCTCAAATAAAGAAGAGAAGGCACTTAATCTTTGCCTTAGTCTTTGTTTTATAGAGAAGAGAGACAAGCCTTTGTTCATTAATTTGCAGCTTTCTGCTTTTGTAGTAGTATTTAAGGCTGCAAATTTCCAAGTACTGCTTTAGCTGCATTCGACGAGTTTTGATGTGTTTCATGTTTATTACTGCTCAGTTCTCAGCAGAGACATTTCTCTCTCACAAATAGTGTTCAGCCCGAAACAGGCAAGGTGGATTTTTTTTTTTTTTTGAGACAGAGTCTCACTCAAGATCACTTGAGCTCAGGAGTTTAAGATCAGCCTGAGCAAAAAGAGCTAAATACATAATGGTTGGTAGACTCTACAAGAGGGAAGCTCAGATTTTAAAACTTTTCAAAAAAAAAAAAAAAACAAAAAACTTTTCTTATTCTCTGAAAAATTAAATTCACCATTAATTTAGATTTCACTTAATCACATTCATTAAAAGTTCAGCTCAAAAGATAAAGAGGCGTATATTTGGCTAGAGTGCTGCGGCATCAGAGCTCACAGCAACCTCAAACTCTTGGGCTCAAGTCATCCTCTTTCCTTGGCCTCCTGTGTAGCTGGGACTACAGGCATCTACCACACCCAGCTAGTTTTTCTATTTTTGGTAGAAATGGGGGGGTCTCGCTGTTGCTCTGACTGGTCTTGAACTCCTGAGCTCGGGCCATCCACTTGCCTTGGCCTCCCAGAGTACTAGGATTACAGGTGTGAACCACTGCACCCAGCCAAGTCATCCTAGGCTTTTTGTTGAAGGCCTATCCCTTTAAGGTTCCAGTTTGCAGGCAGGGAAACCAGTTTATACCCACCCCCAACTTTATGTAAGCCCAAGGGCTCATCTTCTGTCCTGATGTGGTTCCTGAAACCCCCATCTCTTGATTGTGAAGATAGACAAATTCTCATAAGCACCTTGCAATCAGTGTCACATTAATGCTTTGGTTTTCAGTTACCTGTGGCCTTTGTGCCTTGAAGAATTCTTTCACTATCTTGCAAGCTTAACCCTGCATGTGAAAAGGAGCTTATGTAACTTTCCCAGTGTGTCTAGATGTTCTCTTATAAAAGATCTTCCAGGGTTCCAGATTGCCCTATTTCCAGAAAGGACAATCTTCGTGGGATTTTTAAATGCCCATTTAAGATAACTATATTTAACCATAACCCTTAATCCAGTATGCTTTGGTGAGAATTTGTTGGTGGGGATCTTTTTATATTTTGGCCTGTATGTCCAGATGCTATTGACCAGTAAAGTAAATAAAATGCATGTTTTTCTAAATTAGTAAAGAGAACTAAATACATAAGGGTTGGTAGATTCTACAAGAGGGAAGCTCAGATTTTAAAACTTTTCTTATTATCTGAAAAATTAAATTCACCATTAACTTAGATTTCACTTAATCACATTCATTAGAAGTTCAGTTCAAAAGATGAAAGAAGAGGGCAGCGCCTGTGGCTCAAAGGAGTAGGGCCGGCCCCATATGCCAGAGGTGGCAGGTTCAAACCCAGCCCTGGCAAAAAATAAATAAATAAAAGAAGAGACGTATCTTAATTGTAAGGAACTTTTTTAAATGAGAAGGACTACTGATCATGAAAATGATATTGATCATGAAAATGATATGTGCTGAATATAAAAATTCAAGTACCATAGAAAAATACAAAAAATAAAAGAGTTAAAATTAAAATCACACCATTGAAAAATAACCACCATTATCGTTTGGCCAAAACAAATATATACGTCGCTCTAAATGAAAAGATAAATGGATGAGGGAATGGACAGAGAGAAAGAAAATTATGAGACAGATCATATGTATTCCTTATATATATTATACATAATTTTTGGACTATCTTTAGTTCTTGATTCAGGATTTTTTTTTATTTTTATATTTTTCATTTAAATTATTTAACAGAAGAAAAATTACTAAGACTAAATGGAAGAAAGCATTCAATTCAGTTTTTTTGGGTTTTTTGTTTTTTAACATAAGAAATAGTAATCACCAAAGATCGTCTTAGAAAGCTGAGAAAAAAAGATTATGATCATTAAATACCCTCCTTTTGTTAAGATAAGCCAGACTCAAATGTTATGTGAAATTGTCTAATTTTAAAATTTGGCAACTAATTTCTTATTTATTTTTATTTATTTTATTTTATTTTGTTTTTTTGAGACAGTGTTCCTCTATTGCCCTGGGTAGAGTGCTGTGGTGTCATAGCTCACAGCAACCTCAAACTCTTGGGCTCAAGCGATCCTCTTGCCTCAGCCTCCCGAGTGGCTGAGACTTTAGGTGCCCAGCACAATGCCTAGCTAGTTTTATCTTTAGAGATGGGGGGGTCCCACTCTTGCTCAGGCTGGTCTCAAACTCCTGAGCCCAAGCAATCCCCTAGCCTCGGTCTCCCAGAGTACTAGGATTATAGGCCTGAGCCACCATACCTAGCCACAATTCATTATTTTAAATATATTGAACTGGCCAAACCAAACACATCTGTGGGCCCCACATTGCAACCCAAGGGTGATGGGATTGGCCTTTCAGGACCCATTACTTGCAGAGAAATATTCCTCCTGCTCCAAGTCAGATAGAACAATGTCAGCGCTCACCATCATCCTTCACATTATCCAGGTTTTTAAGTCCAGTCTTAAAAGACCTTTCCAGATGAAATTGCCTTTTGTTTTTAATACCGTATTTTTCCAGTGGTTGAAAATAATGTTGTAGAAGAGGGGAATAAAGCAAAAAGAATAATAAAAGAATGTCGACTTATTCAAATTAGCTGTTGGTTACCCCCTAATGTGGTAACTTCATTGCTGTGTCAGAAATGAGAAGGCTGCTTGGCTTTTAATGTTCCAATCACTGGGAAGAATCAAACCGATTGGGTGTCCACAGTGTAAGAGACTGGCCTGGGGGCAAAGCCAAGCATCTGAGGGACAGCTGGTTGGCTAGATGGATGCAAGGGGAGTTAAGATCCCTTTCAGCTACAAGTTTGCTTCTAACTGGGGTCTTCATTAATTTCCTTCTTTGTAAGAAGGAAGTTCAGTGAGGCAGAAAGTTTGGGGAGTAGGCTGAGAAAGGAAAGACTAAAGGTGACAAACAGAGGTGTCGGCTTCTTCCCAATCTTACTTAAAAGAGACTGGCCCCGTAATGTTACTGAAAATGTAGAATATAAATGTCTTAACACAATAACTAAGAAAATGCCGCAAAGACTATGTTAACCAGTTTGATGAAAATATTTCAAATTGTATATAAAACCAGCATATTATACCCCATGATTACATTAATATATACAGCTATGATTTAATAAAACAAATAAGTAAATTTAAAAAAAAAAGTGATTGCAAAACCTGCAGTTCCAGAGGCAGCCCCTGTGGCTCAAAGGAGTAGGGGGCCGGATCCATATGCTGGAGGTGGCGGGTTCAAACCCAGCCCTGGCCAAAAACTGCAAAAAATAAAAATAAAACCTGCTGTTCAAGGAACAAAGATGTGTTTGGCCATAAATGATTCTATGGGAGGGGGCCTGTTGGGGGTGAGGGATAGACTTGAAAAATGGATTCTGGCCTCCTCTGAAGTCTCTGTGCTAATCTCTAATGAACTAGTTAGTTTTCTACAAGCAAACTCTCCAGGCATATTTTAACCTGGAATATGCCAGAGCTACCTCCCCAGTGTGACTTAGTGGTGCAATGTTCACAAGAGCTGGCCTTCTTTAAGTTATTTTGGTTCACCCCATAAATACTCACTACCTTTCACTGAGTGGGAGAGATGCTTGGAAAATTCTCCACCATTTCCTTACTGAGCTCACTGCTGGTAGAGCCCCGCAGATGGTCTCATTCAGGGTACACATGCGGCCTCTCTCCCTAGTGCTACAGGACTGATGTTTTAGGGTTGTTGCCTGTCACCAACTTAGGATGAAGCAAGAAAAAAAAAATCCGTAATCGTGATGGCATCCAGTAGGAATTGCAGTGGGAATTCAGAAATGCAGCATGAAATTAACCCAAACTGGGATTTGCCTGAATTGTTAGACCTTGAATGATGATCCTTTTATAAAAATTGTTTTGATGCTTGTGATGACTACAAGTTAGTCACAGTCTTGGATTTATTGACTTGACCTCTGAGTTTATTAAAGAATTAAGAGTTAACAAAAACAACAAAAAGCATGCAAGCCAGTGGAGCTCAGCGAAGGGAAAGGCAGGAAGTCATGGGCATGGCCAGATTTCAAGAACTCTTAGCACCAGAGTTCCATGGCTGCGATAAAAATTGCAAACTGGGACACAGAACAAGGTATAATAATTGGAGAAAAAAGTTCTATGAATGTTCTAGGAAATCTAAGGATTGAGTTGCTTGAAGGACTTCGCTAAAATTATCTAGCAAACTATTTGAAGGGGTCAGCCATGTCTAAGACTGTCACTCTTTCATCTTCGTGTGAGTAGGTGACAGCATTATGTATTTACTGAGGATGAATCACTGGCCATAACTCTTTCTCAGCCCTTGGTAGGGAAGAGACCATTTCATTTATAGTGCATTGCCCAGTGTATAGTAAAGTCAGGAGCTTAACACATGTTTACTTAATTGAATGTAAGTACAGTAAATACTTCCCTAAAATTTATACAATTTTGTGCTTTTATACCTGGTTATTATGTCTATTATTCTGTGGGATCCTTCTTATTCTCCAATAAAGTTGTAGGGCCAGGATCATTCCAGGCTCCCAGGGCAGGGTGCCATGGCTCACTGCTAAATAGAATTCATAATTCCCAATCTTAGAGTCTCTACTCTTTCTAGGCTCATGGGATCTAAGACACCAGGATTCTTTTTCCATTTTCTTAGCTTTCTTTTGGGCCTCGGTGTTTCTAGGATAATCAAATAACACAGAGGTGCCAGGCCTTGGAAACTGTTGGATTTTCAGTATGTGACCAGAATCGCATAGAGGAGATGAGGAAAGAATAGTCCAAGCAAAGAGAATGGCATAATCCAAGTCAGGAAGGCTAATAGGAATATTTGGAAAGTTCCAAATTGGCTGTGGTATAAAGTTTGAGGAAGAGTGGAAAGGGAGATCAGAAATGCCCACTTTAATTATACGGCAGAGATGAACTCAACAGTTACTGAGCACAGACCATATGCCCGGCATCATGGCAGGTGCTAAGGGTATAGTGACAAATAAGACAGTGTCTACTGGGAAGAACCTTGATGAGCCAAGGGCGTCTGAGATTTTAGTAAGCTCGCTCATCAAGCACATTTACTTTGATAGCATTTATTCCCACGTAAATTTGACATTATGGACACAGCCAAAGTCAAGCCAAGTAGGCCTCAGCAAGGATACAGCTCATCCTAGCCTGGGCCTCTGCCTGACCCACCCTGGTGTGCTGCAGGGGTGATCTCACCCCTGCTTCTTGGCCTACTTCTCCTAAGCAGAGTCTGGAATGTCACGTGTCCTTTCTGCAGATCACAGCTAGTTCTGCTTCTTGTCTAGGATGTTCTCTGAGGCCTTCTAGCAAGGGCCACTGCCCTTGCCCTTCTCGTTTCTTCTTTCAAGGCGTATGACAGTTTTACATAATGACTAAACTCTCAATGAAGACAGAATAAGGCTTAGCAAGCAACAGGGATTCTCTGGCGATCTCAGAGGTTCCACTTGAAACTATACGCCATTTCATTTACTACCTGGTGAGAGGCACATCTTCCTGCTAATTAACAGTGACCCTCCTTAGCCATGAGCTACTATCTGCATTCCCACAGCCCATCTGGAGAGGAGTCCGGACACTGGGGAGTTTCTATTTTTATCAGGCTCTGGCATTGCCCTTACATTCCATTACAACTGATCCAGGAGTCACAGAAAACTTGAACTGTGCTCTTTTTTTCCCACCTAAGTCCACTATAAACTAGATAAAGGGCTTCTTGCGCTCTTATTGATTATACTACAAGAGCAAATGGAAGGCAGCATTCAATTAAAAAAAATACTGCTTGGACCTAACTACTTAGCTTCTGGGGCCTGTTCCACTTTGTCTGAATAAAAGGCTATAGGGGAAATTAACTGATAGAAACACAGGAGGTGGTGTGAATGGTGACCCAGTTAATAAGGCAGTGCTAGACCCCACAGTGGGGCTTTCTTGGAGCGAGGGACAGCAGAGGGCCCAAGTGGGAGCATGATAGGGGCTTTCTCTCTTCCTGCAGAGGAAGAAAACTATTCCATAGACATGGCAGCTTGTTCTGTGAACAAAGAGGAGACAGCTGCCCCTGGTAAGACGCTCTGTGTGGAGGAAGAGCATGAGCATCAGAGCCACCAGGCTGCCAGAGTTCAAGTTCCCTTCCTCTCCTCACTTGTTGCATTATCTCAAGCAAGTTGCTTAGTCTCTTATGTTTCCTAATCTTTAATACAAAAGTATTATTGTACTACACGCACTTTCAGAAAATTATGCAAGATAATACATGGAAGGCATTTAGGAAGTGCCAGACACATGGTGAGTACATGCTAAGTGGTCTTGTGTTAGCTGAATTTTGGGTCTCTGTTCTTTAAGTGACCCAGTAGTCCCACAGACAAGTGATTTGCCTTACCTTTAAAGTGGAAAGATACATAGACCTGGTAGACCTTAACTGGTAAATAGTAACTCAATGTTAATTTATTGTCCAGCTTCATGAAAAAAAGCATTAATGATAATTGTGCCAAGACCACTGTCATAAATTGAAACTGTCCAGAACAAACAAGGAACGTGACTTAAAGTGAAGAGCCAGGGAGACAGACATTGGAGCTCCCTGGTCAGTGGTCACAGTGGGGCACCATCCAACTGATCTTTCAGGATTTGATTCCCAGCCTAAAATGAGCTTCCAAATCACCAATGGCATTAGGAAAGAATTTCAGAGCTACGCCTGTGATCTCAAGAATCAACATCTTTGGAACCTGTGCACGTGTGTGTATGTGGGAGGTTGGCACTGCTGATTTTGATGCAAACCCATGGTTTCTCCCACTGATGAGCCATGAAATTCCAATTTCATGGCTTCTCTCTAGCTGTTAATAATGGACAATAAGAATAAATTAAATTTCTATCAGACCTTATAATGGCTATTATTTTTCACACGTCATCTCCTTTGATCTCTGACACAGCCGTCCTCTGAAGCATCACATGTTCTTCCAGTGAGACACAGAGAGGCTACAAATTAGACTCCAAACTTTGAGTTTAGAGATTGATTTTTCATGTTATATGATTGTTCGCTGAGAGCACAATGCCAACACTCATGAAAGCCAAGGAATTACTGACTTCTGACCCCAGGCAAATACTGACTTGTTGACTATTCTATGGATGAGTTCGCAACTCCTAGAATCCTACCTGGATGAAATTATGCAGTATGGGCCTTTTTGCCTCCTTTTTCATTCACTATGATGATTCTGACCTGCATCCAAGTTTCATGTACCAATAATCATTCTTTTCTGTTCTAGAGTAATAGGTTTAAGCTTTCATACTTTCTCCTAGTGATGAAATTTAGACTGTGTCTACTTTTGAGCTATAACAAATACAGAAGCTTCTTTGAACAGTCACATATATGCCCTTGTACACGTATTTTTATTTCTCCTAAGTAAGTATCAAAGGAGGAAAATGTGTGAGTCCTATGATAGATACATGTTCAACTTTTTTTTATTTATTTTTTTATTAAGTCATTCATACATAGATCATAAAGACATTTATGCCATACATGTTCAACTTTTAAGGAAACTCCCCAAATATTCTTTTGTGGAGTGATTGTGGTATGCGTGTAATAGTTGTCTCATCAGCTTCTAATTTCCATTTCCCTGTCGACTAGTAATGGTGAGCATCTTTTCATGTCCTGATTGGCCATTTATATATCTTCCTATGCCAGTGTCTATTCTAATTTTTCACCTATTTTAATTAAATTTGTTGTTGTTGACTTGTAGCATCTCGGCATATATTCTGGATATAAGTACTTCATTAGACCATTGATAGTATCTGTATTTTCTCATGGGCTATATTGTACCTATTTCTTTGATGCTATCTTTTGATTTTTCATTTTGATCAAGATTATTTATCTACTTTTATGGTTATTGCTTTCTAAATCCTATCTATGAAACATTTTCCCATGCTAGGCTCACAAAGGTATTTTCTTATGTCTCCTTCTAAAAGCTTAGCATTTTAGCTTTTACATTGAAGTTTATAATCCATAGCATATTAAATTTTTGTGCATGGTATAAGGTAAAATTCAAGGGTCATCTCTTTACACATAGATATTTAATTACTCTTTCACCATTTGTTGAAAAGACTTTCCTTTCCCCCACTGAATTACTTTTGTACCTTTGCTAAAAAATCAATTGCACATGGGTGATGCCTGTGGCTCAAGGAGTAGGGCACCGGCCCCATATACCAGAGGTGGCGGGTTCAAACCTGGCTCTGGCCAAAAACTGTAAAAAAAGAAAAATCAATTGCACACGTGTGGTCTATTCCTGCAGCCTCTGTTCTCTTCCATTCATCTATTATTATGTTCTTATACTAATACAATTCTGGTTTGATGACTTTATCTTTTTAATAAGTCATGTAATCAGGTAGCATAAGCTCCTCCAAAATTGTTCTTCTCCAAATTGTCTTGGCGAGTCTAGATCATTTGTATTTCCATATAAATTGATTTGTTTGAAAATGCTCTTTCTTATTAAATACGTTTTGAAAATGTGTATATTTCAAGGAATTTGTCTATTTCATCTAGGTTGTTTTATTGATGTGTAGTCTAAACTATTCAGTTACCGTCCCTGCAGTCAGTGAGCTTGAAGAGATTCCAAAGGTCACATGTACAGAGTATAAGGGTGCATTGAAGGAGAGCAAGCTGCAGTGGAGACTTTGTCCCATAATCGAGGCTCAGCTGAGACCCCCAAAGAGAATACCCAATGAGCAGGGCTGTTCTAGAAACAATAGCAAAGGTTAAAGCCAAGACTCAAAGAATCAAACTGATTTGCTTACCGGTCTCTTGGCAGGCACTTACCCTGTGTTTGCACATCTAAATATTTGAGCATAGATTTACCAGGACCCAGCTGCAGATAGCTGGGACTTCTCTACACAGCCTTCTCCCGGCTGGCACCTGGTTTTGCAAATTTCACCCATCTCAGCTCCCTGAGTAACAGCCTCTGTTTCCTCCACCCAGAGCTTGATTAGGGCTCCACTTCCTGTGCCACAACTTAGAAAATGCCCCTAAGGGGAAAGCGAGGGTGGTGCTGGGCTCCTCTTATGGGTTCTCTCCTCCAGAGTCTCAAACCCTAAATGCTTAAGAACAGGTGCTTCCTATACTGTGTCCGTTGTTCTCTTTTTTTTAATGGCAGGAGAGTAAGTGAATGCCCATTACTGTGTTATGGCCAGAGCATTTGAATAACAACATATGATAAATAAACAAGGGCAATGTCAAAATCTCTTGGGATTTTTTTTTGAGTAAATTAAATTCAACATGCATTATTGAAACTTGCTATTATATAGAAGGCACCAGGTAAAGGATTATTAGGGATCAAATAGGAAGAAAGCCAAAATCCTTGCTCTGAAAGGTCTCCCTGGGTGGAGAAAGAAAACAGAAGAGTAACAAGCTGTCAGACACTGGAGATTCATAACCCCAAAAAAGGGGAATTAGAGGGCTTATAGGAGCACAGGGAGGGTGCTTGATTTTGACCCAGGAATGGTGGTAGGTACCTAGTGTTTTGGAAAATTTTCTAACAGCAATAATCTCATTTGGGGATTGAAGAATGGTAACCTGCATACCCCCAAACTATCCTCTTTTAAAGCTTTAGATACTCTCTAAACTCTGTGTCTGGTGGACAGACAGATACCGCTCTAGTTCTATTTTGCATCAGACTCCAGATAGTCAGATGAGCTGGTCCCCCCGGGCACACGTATTAAATAACCTGTCAAGACAACTGCATTATTACCTCCATCAGGAGAAATAATTGGAAATGAAAAATGTCCTTTGAAAAGTAAATGAGAAGAAGCAAGAATAAGGTGAGCGTTGAACGATGACAGGGCTAGGACTTGTATAAGCAAAGGGATAAGTATATTTAGATCTGCTTAATATATTAGGAGTCCTTTTTGGAACGTGTTCTTTCTCCATGGGTTAGGAAAGCTTTGCTTTCAAAACCTGGCCCATCCGCTCTTCTGAAAGAGCAGATCGCTTGATCATCACTACAATCTATTCAAGACTAACTCACTCAGCTATGCAGACAACAGTAGGTATCAGGTTTTTCTCTTATTTTTTTTATTTCAGATTAATATGAGGTTACAAACGATAAGGTTATATTGTTCGAGCTTGTTAGGTGTGCCATATCCCCTTATGCTGTGCCTGTTAGGGGAGAACATACCAATCCCTCTCCCTCTTTTCCCCTCTCCTCACCTCACCTCTTCTCCCTACTTGAACTTAATTGAATTTTTCTCTTGTGTGGTCATATATTTATTTGCCTACTGGTTTCATATTATATTGAGTACATTGGATACTTGTTTTTCCATTCTTGTGATACTTAGGAGAATGTTCACCAACTCCATCCAGGTTAATAGACATCTGACTTTTCATCAGATAAACTTTAAGATTGACCACCTGAAGACACCTTTTATCCTTCCTGCTTCATCTGTGCTACTTTGGACGTAATGAATGCTTAATGGTTATTTATAAGAGTGATCACCCCATTGCAACCACTTTCCCCTTGACATTGCTCTTGGATCGCTCTTCTCCATGGCCTCACTCAACTCTCTAAGACCACGGCTCTCTGAGATCTGACCCCCTCTACACCATCAAAATTATATAGGACCACAAAGAGTTGTGTCTTTGTAAATTCTAACTATTGATATTTACATTTTAGAGATCAAAACTAAAATTTAAAAAAAATTAATTTCTTAAAATAACACTAATAAACTCACTACATGTTAACATAGAAACTATATTTTCCAAAAAAAAAAAAGTGAGAAGAGTGACATTGTTTTTGCAAATCTCTTAATATCTGGCTGTAAAAGACAGCTTGATCCTCATGTCTGCTTCTGCCTTCAGTTGGCTACAATAACACACGTCGGGTTATCTCTGTAATGTTTAGCTCTTCTCTCGTGACAGAATGAGAGTGAAAAAGGCCAATAATGTCCTGGTATTGCTGTGAATATATTTTTGCCTCACAGACCCTTTAGAGAATAATGAGAACTGAGGTTTGAATGCGCCCTTCATCTCTGTAAATATTTGCTAAGAAAGTGAATACACTTCTCCAACATGTCCTGAACACATCTGCTTTAAAAATGAGGCCAGAGCCAAGAGAACACATGAGTCATTGCCCAGTAGTCACAGTATCAAACCTCCTGCCTCTGGCTGATCTCAGGAGCCTCGTTCAATCTTTGCCCCTCTTTCTAATCTAATAATGGTTCCACCCAGGCTCACTGTGACCCTACTTTTGCATGAGTTCTTTGACTTAAAACGCCCTCCCCTCTCATATCATATATCTGCTCATTGCCTATTTTCTGCGGCCACATGCAGGATACAATTGTCCTCTAATCTCTCCCCTATAATTGCTCCCTGCCTCAATGATCATCTCCTCTGGGGGTTCCATGGCATTATATGCTGTGAATGACTGTAGAGTTTTTCCCAATCTGGATTCATAGTGACCCCGAGGTCAGGAACAAAATCTCACCTCTCTGTGTCCCTCTCAGTCTTGAGCCCATTTGGTTTCCAAGCAGGATGAATGAAAAAGCCAACTCATTTAAGAGTTTTAAGAAAACTGGAAATGTGGATAAAGGCAACAAGAAGTTGTAGATAATCAGAAAATTATTTTTATAGTTATAGGCTTTTAATTTTTGAAATATTTATTGTGGAAATTATCAAATATATACAAAAGTAGAGAGCCTAGTGTGTAATGAAGTTGATGTGCCTGTCACCCAACTTCAACAACTATAAATAAATACATAGGCAGTTTTATTTTATTCAAATTCCTCATTATACCCAGATTCTTTGGAAGCAAATTCTAGATGGTATATTATTTCATCTGTAAATATTTTAGCATGTGCCTCTAAACTATTTTTTAAATATAACTTTAATACCATTATTACCTCTAAATAAAAGTCAACAGTAATTCTTTATTATTAAATATCCAGCTGATGTTCACATTTCTTCCATTTTCTTATAATACTCTGGGAACTTTTTTGTTTGAATTGAGATCCAGACAAGGTCCAATTGTCACAAATGGGTTGTATGTCTAAGTTTTTTTACTCTGCAAGGATTCCTTCATCTATTTTCTATTTTCCTTAGAATTTTTATTTATTTTTCTTTGAATTAACAGTTTTCTATAGTTTAGATTTTTCTGACTTCTTTGCAATGGTGTCATTTAATATGTTCCCCTTTCGCCTTGTATTTACTGGAGATCATTATATTCAGAAGACTTTGTCACTCGCTTGTTTTATTTTTGTTGTAAAACTAATGTTGTACTGTAGATGATACACAGTTCCATCAGGAAGTACATAATGTTTTATGATTAGATATTACTCATGATACTCATTGCTGACAATATTTTGCTATATTTTCTTGGGTTGCAAAATGGTGACGTTCTAATTGTGTCTTCATTTACTAGCTGGAAAATATCTCTAGGGAGCAACTTTTACTCATCAACCATTTGACTAACTGAGGTACAGATTTTAGAAGAAAGGATGTCTGCTTGATTCTTTAGTTACTGACCAATTTTCAGAATAAGAAGGTTGCTATTTAGCTTCCTTCAAAGCTAATCAATAAAGTTCTCTTTTATGCCAGCATCTTAGAACTTAAGGATTGGAAACACCTTGTTTACTGGTCCTGATGGTGATTATTAATCTTTCGTGAATCCTCTCTGTGCCTGACATGATCTCCTCTTTGGCCAGTGAAGGGCTTAGCAAGGCATAGTGGTGACCCAGCAGGGACAGTCACAAGCGAATGAAGTTTCCATGGTCAAGACTAGGTGATTGGATGGTCATGGAGGAAGTTGGGGAGTGAAGGGTTGGAAATGATAATGGGTTTCTGGTTGGAACAAAGAATAAGGCTGCCATTTACTGAGGAGGTAGCAGAGAAGAAAGAGTAGGTCTTGTTAGAAGTGGTGGGTTTGGTTTGGGGATGAGCTGGTCTGAAAACATCAGGAGAGATGCCTAGTAATGGTTGTGTATGCAGCACTGGAGTTCGAGAACCAGGTATGGTCTAGGAATAGAGATTTGAGATTCATCTGGACCAAATTCGAAACAGAGCAACTGCTCTGACCTTGTTCTCCCAGGGAAAGTACCAGACAGTTTTCAGCTGAGGCTACAGAAGCCCTGGTTAAGTTTGAAAAGAGTGAGCATGTCCCCTGCAAGCAAAGCTGAGCTTTCTAAACATGACATTTATTATGAAAGATGGAGGCGTGGCTAATTCTTGTCTTCAAAGTGTCTATCATCAAAACAGTGCTGTACTCTTGCCTTTTAAAATGAAGGAGGAAATTGCCCCTAATGTTTTTCTGCAGTTTTAAAATTGGTCTGCACAGCTATACTTAGAAACCCTATTATAGCTCCCCAAAAGACATTTTGTGGTTTTAAATAGGCTATTAAAATTCCTATATGTATTTGTTACCTCCATTTGAATGCTACCCACATTTGACGGAGGTCAGACCCTTTGGTGGTCTAGCTGGGATCAAGCCTAGGGCTGTTTACCTCAGCAGCTGGGGGGTGGGAGCAGAGATCTGCAAATAATCTCCATCACCAGCTTAATCCTGGCAGAGGAGGGGTGTGCAGGGGGTTGAGAGTGGGGAGCAAAGTGTCCTTCTTACTCTTACTTTACTCAGAGCTAGAGGATTCTGCTAGAGGATGACTCCAGTATCTAAGGCCACCTGTGGCCCTTGAGAGGACCTGGTATATCTAAGTAGTCCAAGTAGTTCTCTGAATCCTCTGGATTCAGATTCAGCATCTTTACAATGACTCAGAACCCAAAATCCATCTGCCCACTCCCCTGTCTGGCTTCCTCTACACAAGCATGAGCCACCTCACCCATGTCTGTGCTGGCAACAATCAGACTTGAATATGCCTAGGACTTTAAGCTAAATGTGAAGGAACATCGCCCTGAAAAGGTCTTACACTTCCTCCTTGGGAGATCAGTTTTGGCCTCTCATGTCTCTGCTTCAGATTTGCAATGCTTGGCCTTGGATGCATGGCCCACAAATATGAGAAGAGATTCTGGCCATCGCCTCTTAATCACAGGCTCCAACTCTTCCTCCAGGACCCTATAAAATATCTTTATAAGTACTGGAAGTAAAAGTTCTACGAAGGCCTGCCTCTTAGTGTCATAAAATTATCCAGAGAATGCTCTTGTTTTTTAGTAAATATGGATGTCTTAAAGATGGAGAAGATAAAGTCTTAGAATGTGAGTTAAGACAAGCTCTGTTTCTCCATTTAAGAGTGTATTTCCAACTGTGAGTTGCTGAAGCAGGCGTCTTATGCTAAATGTCATCCCATCAACCAGTGTCGTCCGTTGGTTCTGGGAACATTCATTGAGAATCGTGTTCATCGCTGAGATATGAATGAAGAAGTCCTGGGATTGTGAGCATTGACTGTGGCTTCTGTTCAGCGATAGTGTTGGGAGCCTGCTACATGCCACAAACTGTTGGGGGTTGTTGAGGATACAGCAGTGAAATAAAAACACAAAAAAGCACTACCTTGAAGCAGTTTATGTTCAAGAAAAGCCACAAAAAAAGAAATAACCAAAGGATAGAAGATGGTGGTAAGTGCTACTAGGAAGCAAGTTAGCCTGTGCCAAAGGAAGGGACTGGGGACTAGCTTGATTTTTAACCCAGACTTGAAGATGGACAATGAGAATCTAATTCATTCAAGTCTGAGTAGATACATGGAGAGAAGGACAGTTCCCAGAGAAAAGAGTATCAGAGAACTACAGAAAGCATCGGAGAACTACAACCGCATGAGCTGAGGTCAGTTACCTCAGGGGGTTAACAAAGTTACGGTGAAAACTCTTCTGTGGCAGGAAGAAAGCCTTGGTGTTAGACATTCATAATTCAATCAAGAAACATTTATTGAAGATACTCACAGGATGTAAACTCCAAGACCAGGAAACTTGTGTAAATCTACAGCAGTGCCTGGCCCAGAGAAGGTGCTGAGTAAATCATTTGTTAAAGTGAATGAATAATGGAAGAGAAGGTTGCATAGAATTGGTGGAACCAAATGCTGAAAGGCTTTGAATGACAAGGGTGATGAGCTTGAACTTGACCTCATCGGCAACTGAACAATAATGCACAACACATATCTTGGTACAAAACACCTGTGTGAGGTTCCCTTAATGACATCACTGAGCCCCTTGAAAAACCTCCCCTTCTTTTAGTTATTTCTTGAAATTTCTTCACACAGTTTTCACCGTTTTCTTCTCTTCCTGTCCCATCTCTTTGGAGAGGATCAGATGACCACTTCCATAGTCTCTGAGACCCCAGATGTGCATGAGTGCAGCCCACATGTTACCAAGGAGCACAGGAGTTCTAGAGCCACCATACCCCTCTGTCCTCCATGGAGGAGAGCAAACCCTACCCCTGCCTGATGTGAGTCACAGTCACTGGGCTTCAGAAAGGTGCCCTTCGCAGGCACACCTCAGGACAGCAGCCCTTAGGTTCTCCTCCAGCCCTTCATTCTGCAAGCTCAGAATAAACCTCCAGGACAGCCATCAGAGTGTCCTCCCTAAGCACCACCAACCCCAAATAATATCGTGGGTTCTCCTCCCTTCCAAAGCCAGCCCTATTCCCCTCTGGCCGCCTCCCCACGGAGTTCCTTCATCATTCCATTTGACACAATCCTATTTTTCCCTTTCAGCTACTTCCATTTTCTAGAAGCATTTACTTTTACAGAAAGGGAGGGGTAGTGTCAATTACCTGTTCTAAAACTTAAATTTGACAGTAGAAGGAACTGAGGCCCAGGAGGGAAAGATGACTCATGCAGCTTTAAGCACCGCCCACATTTGCCTTTCTTCTCCCCACCATCTCCAGAAGAAAGGCAAATGTGGACGGTGCCCTGAAGCAAAGCATCTTGGGATCTGGTGACTGTTTGGAGGCAAAGGAAGGGGAGGGACCATGTCCACGTTCTCTGATTAGACACTGTGTTGGGTCCCTCCCCTGACCTCCCATGCAGCAAGACGGGCAGCCTGGGCCCCGACCATTGGAGAGCAACCCTCTCTGTGCCGCAGGATGATACAATCAAAGAAAACAAGTGAACAAGAAAACTTACGAACTGTGATGTGCACTGCAGAAGGGATAAGTCCCCCAGCAGGTGTGAGTGTAAAGACTATTCCTCTTTGGAAGTGGGTGGTCGAGGAAAGCTTTTGTGTAGAGATGATAAGAAGATGATTTAAATGGGAGAGTCAATGCTGATGTTTAAAAAGTGGCAATGTTTAAAACATAAGCTGGTCCATTAAAGGAGATTCGCTGCTAAGGAAACAGCCCATAAAAGAACATGATGACTTCTTCATCAGCAGCTATTTCCTGAACAAATAATTTCTTGTTCAGTAAAGGGGGTCACAGGGAATCTTGCTGTCTTTTGTGTGTTTGAGAGGTTTCCATAACCTAGTGTCTCTAAAAGTTGCCTTTATGATGTCAGGTCTTTCAGGAGGAAAAAAATCAAGCCCAGGAGCTCTGAGGCTGGGACCAAGAGGTCTGACTCGTGGCTTCCAGCTTCCAAGCCCAGTCACCCTGATCCAGAGAAAAAGTAGAAACACCGCAGCCTTCCGACTACCTGGGTTGGAATTCAACAACTCCTTTCCTATTTTCACTGGGTTTTAGAGTAAACTGTAGCACAAGCAAACTCACATTGGAGACCAACATGGGCAGAAAAATGATTTTCTCTTGCACTGGGGCCACTGAGAGCAAACTAGACTGTAACTTCATAACTAAACTGTGACTCTAGTGTCTGAGCCATCACTGTGACAACTTGCTGGTGTCCTCCCATAGTCACACAAGATCAGCCCCAGATCAAAAATGAAGTCAGATGGTCCCAATGGATAGGATGTCAAGTGACAGGACACAGAGGCATTGTCTGAAATCATGAATTACAACTTCTTGGAATCTAGAGACCTCTATGGTGGAGGTGAGGATTTGGGCTCCCCAAGGGTGAGAATGATGGTGTTTGGCCCTAAACACCTGCTCTACCATCTCAGTCTGACCCACTGAAGTTGGTCAGGATGTTTGGAGGGTCAGAATAGAGTCAGAAGCTCTGAGCAGACCAAGTGATGAAGAAACTCAGAGAAAGAAAGAGACCCTCGGGTTTGTGAACTTTCCAAAGTCTAAGAATTAAGCCAGACAAAATTGACGTGCCAAGGATGACCTGACTTGCAGGGCAAGGTGTTCTGGGAATTAAGTCTGGAGCTGTTGGCTTCTCTCAAAGTCGAGTCTGGGCGGAGGTTGTTAAGCAAAACACAGCGGCAACAATCAAAGCTGTAAGGGCCCCTATTCTCCTGTGGGTGATTCTGGAGTCTGGCTCTTCCTGTGAAGTATGACGAAGAAAACTAGAGTGTTAGCCGCCACATCATGCGGCCCAGAAAAGCGATGGTGAAATACCAGGAAACACCAGAAGATTGAACGGAAACAGTGAACCAGGGGGTGAGGCCACAGTAGGAGGGCAGGGTCAGGGAGAGACTATGGGCTACAGCTGTCAGGCCGAGAAGAAAACCAAGCCACAGAGTGAGGCAGAACCATGGGAGGTGGAGACAAGGACACCCAATCAGTCATTCATTCACTCATTCAGTCGTTCAGGCAGGTCAGCCGTCCATTCAACGAAAACCAGGCAAATACCTTTATGAGTGCAGCCTTGCACGGGGCTCTGGATCTCCATGAGTGAGCAAAGGTGACCTGGTACCTGCTCAAATGGAGGTCACAACCTAGTGACGGTGTCTGAGCACTCTCCCCTAGACCAGGCTGACTCCACCCTGGCACTCCACTGACATGGGTGGAGGCCTGCACCAAGCATACCCCAGCTGTCCCTCACCCTGGGAAGCTTCCTCAGTCAACAGTAAGAAAGGGATCTGAGAAGAAAGGGAGGGCGGGGACAGAAGTGGTGGGTAGCTGGGAGCTGAGAGTGCCCAAATGAGGAGGTCTGGCCAGAGAAGAGGCAAGATGATTGGGACCAGGAAGCTCTTCCCCAAGCCTGATCCCAGCTCAAAATCCCCTCCCTGGGAGAAGAAATATGGAGGGAAGGAATATATCCAAGGATGTGAATAACATAAATAAGAAGAGAAACAGCGTTTCTGTGTCTTTTCCCGAACTCTGGAACATTCCCAGTGGAAGTGCAGCTATGAGTATCTCTCCTAATCCCAGCCAACCAGCAGCTGCTCAGAGAAAATCTCCTGGCTCCCCATCCAAGGGAAGAGGAATACTCCAAGGAGGAGAACTGGATCCTGTGACCTGCCCCCTGCCGCCCCATTGAATTGTCAGGTCTGGAATGAGCCAACCTGTGCCAGGCTTGCACACGTCTAGGTGTTGTCAGATACTTAATGGGATAAACCAAATGTTGTCATTTACAGAAAGGTCTCTAGACAGAAACATCTCCCAATCGCAGTCTGAAAAGCTGACCTCTAGAGATTTGCTTGAATAAGAAAACATCTGAGAAGGGTTAAGGCTGGGCACCACCTGACATTCAAGTCTTTCTATTAATAAGTTTTAAGCAACCCTCCTTTGTCACCCTGTACCTGAGCCCCAGGGAAGAAATGAGTGTTTGGAGTGGGCGCGCAGAGGGACAGAGGCCAGTGTTTTGCCTTCGAAGATGCCACTGCGGCAGAGAGAGAGCCCGGGAGCTTGGCTCTGTGTCAGCCAGGCCTAGAGTTAAGGGGGCCCAGGCAGGGAAAGACAGAGGTGGCTTAAAGGAAATGTTGAGATTTATGAGAGCAAAATCGGGCTCTGTGAGCAGAATAAGTGGCCTTGAAGGAATTTTGGGAAATTCCAAGGCGCTCAAATCATATTAGTATTCACATCCACTGCTTACAGCAGCAACCACGGTCCCAGGAAAAGTGGGCAGTGCCCCCAGCCCACACCAAGCAGAGATGTTTTTCTTTTTTTTAATTGAAATTCTTCAAATAAGGAAAATACACTTAACTCCCTAGCTGATTTCCAGGGCAGAGAAATTTTCAGACAAGGTAGCTTCTGGGATGTTCAGCTCATACATTCTTACAGTCGTTAAGCACCAGCCCCGGCAGGCCTTTGTGAAATGGGTTCCTTTAATCTCGTCACTGTCACTATTAGGAAGAAATATTAGACAATATATGGGCATTATAATGTGAGATGATTTGGGAGGGGGAATCTAACCACCTCTGCCCCAAACCACCACTCCCAATGATATTCGCCATTTTCTCCCCCTCTCAGATGAGGTTCACAGAAGCGTCTTTCCAACTCAGCTTCCCCCAGCTGCATACTTCATCACCCCGAAAGCCAGCCTTTCTCCCAAGAGATGCATTATTCCAATATGTTTGGAGATTCCACAGAAGAACACAAACCTTGAAATCAGACTGTCCAATCTCAAATCCCAGCTCAGCCTCTAACTACGGAGCTGAGTGACCTTGGTTGTGTTATTCACCCTCGAAAGCACAATCCCTAATGTAAAATGAGGATATTGACAAGAGTCATGTAACTCTCCATGTTACCAACAATGATCAGATTGCATGTAAAGGGTTAACACAGTGCCTTACTCCCACTCGGCACACAAAGACTGTAAACATTATTATAATGATAGCACAACATTAAAAGCTTTAAAGCTAAAGATTAGAACTTTCTCACTTAACACATTTTACACCCATAATCTCTGTGTGTGTCTGTGTGTTCTGAGACACATGGAACCTAAGAGGGAGTGCACTTCATAGCCAAGGAACACTCCCATCAATGACCAAGCTATTTTGTCTTCTTTGGGTTCTTTAGTGTTTGGTTTTTGAGTTTACTCTCAGCTCACGTTTATGAGATTGTCTACTAAATTTTCCAGCATGTTTGCCAGAGTGGATTTTAAGAGCACCACCCATTTGTCATGACTCTGATAGGCCCACAGAGCAGAGAGGAAAGGAAAGGCACAAAATTAACACCATAGACTGAAACAAAAGAAAAATGTTGTGTAGGGCCATTAAAAATAACCCATTCGAGGTCAGGTTTGGTGGCTCACACCTGTAATCCTGGCACTTTGGGAGGCCAAGGCCAGGAGGACTGCTTGAGGCCAGGAGTTCAAGACCTATCTGAGCAACATGGTGAGATCCTATCCAAAAATAGAAAAATTAGCTGGGTGTGGTGGTGTGCACATGAAGGTTGAGGCAGGAGGATTGTCTGAGCCCTAGAGTTTGAGGTTGCAGTGAGCTATTATGGTGCCATTGCTCTCTACCTTGGAAACAGAAAGAGACCTTGAAGAAAGAAGGAGGGAAGGAAGGAAGAAAGGAATGAAGGAAGGAAGGAAGGGAGGAAAGGAGGGAGGGAGGAAGGAAGGGAGGGAGGAAGGGAAGAAGAAATTATCCACCATTAAACCAGTTCCAGATAAGAAAACCAAGGCCCAAAGGGCTAATGGGACTTACCCATAGTCAATCCACCAAGTATTCACAGACCTCTGACAACAAAGCCATGGGAGAAGGATTAGGAATTTGAGAGTGAAGAAAGAAAAGAAAAGAGGTGAAAGAGAAGTTGAACGTTATCTTGGACTGGCATCAGGAGGGACATTTGGGGTTTCATAACTTATAAATGACCTTTGCTGAAAACTGCTAAAAGTCTGAGGATCAGAGATTGGACTGGGAGTTCTAAATTCCTTTCTGTTATTCTGTCAGTATATCACTATCAAGTTTGTGAAAATCTCTTTAACAAGCACTTTTAATTTGAAAATTGGGTAATTAGGTAAGATAATCCTTAAGATTGTTCCCACTTCAAGGCTTCACAGTTTTGCTGCCAAAAGCTCTGTGACAGTCACCATGTAGGGTGTAAAAAGATCTGAAGCCCATTTGCTGCTGTGTGAGACCAATGGGTGGGATTTGGGAAGGAAGAGAAGACAGGAGAGGGCCTTGAAAACACAGTAGCCCAACTTGAGGGACAAAATCATGACCAGTGACTTGGAGACAATTTACATAGTGAGTCTGGCTAAAGTAAAAGAATAATAACCAAGAATGTCACAGAGCAGGTTAGATCAGGAGGACACGGAATTGACAGATACCTGGGAAGCCAAAACATGCCTGTACATTTTAAGTGATATGATCCTTGTACTACTTTTTGAAGCTGAATTGAATTATGTTAGCAATGTGTGGTGTGGTGTTTGCTCAAAAGATGGCATTAATCGAATGAATACTAGTGTGACCATGTGACAGGCAGGATAATCAAAGAAAATGGCAAAGGCACAGCAAGACCCTTTTAAAGTGGGACCTGAAATTTGAGAACATTGTGGAAATGCAACAGTGGAGGCATGAGTAGGAGGGACCTTAAAGGACATGGTGTACCACAGAAAACCAGCCACAATGGCAGCACGTCAGGGACACAAGTGGACACTGTGGTGACTATAATTCACTGTAATTCACTCCATTCACAAGTATCTGGACACTGAGGGCGACCACTTAGAGCAGAAGTCAAACTTGCCTTGTATTATGTTGCTATTGGTATATATTGTGTATGACAATTTTAATGTGTTTTTTTTCCTTTCTTAAAATGTATATACCTGTTTTTGGCACCCTCTGTATTTGGGCATGAGCAGGGGCTACTGAGAAGGGAAGCAGACTGTACCATCAAAAACCACCACTTAGGAGAAGTAGTTGAGAATCACTGGCCAAAAGTTGGCAATGCCAATATTTTGTACATTTGGAATTCTTATCAAAATACACAACTCTGATATTCAAGAGTAAAAGAATTCAAAACGTTTAGGTTGAGGGCAGTGCCTGTGGCTCAAAGGAGTAGGACACTGACCCTATATACTGGGGGTGGCGGGTTCAAACCCAGCCCTGGTCCAAAAAAAAAAAATTTAGGTTTTGTCTATATAAACTGCATCAGAGAAAAAAAGGTGGATTCAGATAACCGAATATGATTATGGATTATTTAAATGGGCTCTGATTTATTTTAAATTCTTTTGAATTTAAAATTTATTTTAAATTCAGGCAAGACAATTTGCATATGCAGACACAGTCTAAATTTCATGTTTTCATTTTTTTTTTTTTTGAGACAGAGCCTCAAGCTGTCCCCCTGGGTAGAGTGCCATGGCATTATAGCTCACAGCAACCTCCAACTCCTGGGCTCTAGCAAGTCTCCTGCCTCCGCCTCCCAAGTAGCTGGGACCACAGGCACCTGCCACAACGCCCGGCTATTTTTTGGTTGCAGCCATCACTGTTGTTTGGCAGGTCTGGGCTGGGGATTCGAACCCGCCACCTTAGGTGTATGCGGCTAGCACCTTAGCTGGTTGAGCTATAGGTGCCGAGCCACGTGTTTTCATTTATTAACCCTTCACAGCACCCATCAAGGGATACTCTAATACCAAAAATCAGTACCGCAAAGTTAATAATCCTCACTTAGACGGAGGAAGGAAGGATCTTTGAGGAGATGACAAAGCTTATCAGTCAAGTGTGAAAAACTCAAATGTGTTTGAATCATTTAAACTTCTTAAAGACATAAAAATACATGTGGTTGTTTTCCTAGACAATTGTCCTGATGTCTTACAAACTGTCTACATCTGTGTGTTCTCTTCCAGGGTCTTTCTTCCCCGATTTCAAGCCTTCGGAAACAGTTTTTAAAATAGTATTTTGGCTCGGTTACCTAAACAGCTGCATCAATCCCATCATATACCCCTGCTCCAGTCAAGAGTTCAAAAAGGCCTTTCAGAACGTCCTGAGGATCCAGTGTCTTCGCAGGCAGCAGTCTTCAAAACATACCCAGGGCTACACCCTCCACGCACCCAGCCATGCCCATGCCGTGGAGAGGCAGCACAAGGACACTGTGCGCCTCCCGGTGGGATCGGGAGAGACTTTCTACAGGATCTCCAAGACCGATGGGGTCTGTGAATGGAAACTTTTCTCTTCTGTGCCCCGTGGATCTGCCAGGATTACAGTACACAAAGACCAATCAGCCTGCACCACAGCTCGGGTGAGAAGCAAAAGCTTTCTACAGGTCTGCTGCTGCATGGGGCCCTCCACTCCCAGCCTTGGAGAGAACCACCAAGTTCCAACCATTAAGGTCCACACCATCTCCCTCAGTGAAAACGGGGAGGAAGTCTAGGGCAGGGAAGGTGCGAAGGAAGGGGGGACAATCGTAGGTGCCTACCCCACTTCCTGCTCGGAAGGCCAGCTCACTCTCCAGGAGGGCAAGACAGGGCCACCAAACAAGGGGACCTTCTGGGACTGCGGCAAGGGGGAGACCCAGCTCATCAGCCACCTGGTGGGGTGCAGGGAAGAGGGAGGATGTTTTCCAACTGACCGGTTGAGGAAGATGCTGGACAGTATCCCCCTGCAGCTAATGCCCTCACGGTCATCCTCTCAGCCCGCTTTGATGAAAACCACCCTGGGAAACAGAATTTCATGCACAATCCAAAAGACTATAAATATAGGATTATGATTTCATCATGAATATTTTGAGCTTGCCCTCTAAGTTTGGAGTTATTTCTTGATGGAAGTGAGGGGATTTTATTTTCAGGCTAAATGTACTGACAGCCACAGTTGACATTTATGGGGAGAGGGCCTAGAGAGGAAGAGCTTTAAGATGGTGGCCAAGATCCAGGCGCTTTATTTTTAGAGCAAGTTTTAAGACTCCACCACTTCCGATGCAGCCAGTGTCTTGGCTTGGGTGAAACTGGACAGTGAGAAGATTTACCTTTTGCTGCACTTGGACTGGATTCTGCCCCTTTTCTTCTAAAGACTAGAGTGAGTGGCATGCATAATATCTCAGAGCATAACAGAGGCACATTCTCTGCTCTTGGGTCTTGAGTGTTCAAAGACCTCGTCAAAGAGAATATGGCTTTTCCCAAGGAAAGACAGCAGATGTGAGAGTTGTTTGGGTTTTTTTTTTTTTTTTCAATTCGACTACTAGGGACAAAATCCATTAAACAGTTCAAGGATCAAATGAAGGAAGGCTTCTTCCCATAACATATTTAAAAATCAAGATTTGGGGGTGGGGTGGGTGTTAATTTCATGCTAAGATGCCACCTGCCAACCTACCCTGGAGTCCTTTTGACATGGCTGAGGAGGGCCTTTCTTGGCAAATCACTTACCTTTTCCAGCACTCTGTTGTGAAAATCCAACACTAATATTTTGAAAGGCAAAATATTGACTTCCGTTTCATCTCACCTGCTTTGCTGCTGTCTAATGAATGAGCTTTGCCCACAGCATGTTGAAATGAGCCTTATGATCCAAGTATATCCCCCCTGAACTCTGAAAAACACTAATGCTTAGCTTTGGATAGATACTGAGAGATCACCAAAGAATTGTCTAAAGCTGGAGTTTGCAAACATTTTTTGACAGAAACCTATTTATTCTGGAAAAAGATCCAGTAGTCCACTCAACTTCGTCTAGTCCCACATTCCACAGGAAACATGCTGTTTTTGCTTTATGTATACCAAATTTTGGTAAACCTCAATAACTCAGTACAAGTTGAGTATCTCTTATCCAAAATGCTTGGGATCAGAAGTGTTTCGAATTTTGGAATATCTACATAGACATAATGATATATCTTGGGGATGAAACCCAAGACTAAACATCAAATTTATTTATGTTTCCTATATGCCTTATATACATAACTTTGAAAGTAATTTTATAAGATATTCTAATAGCTTTATGCACGAAAGAAGGTTTGGTTGCTTTTGACTGCAACCTGTCCCAGGAAATCATGGGTGGAACTTTCTACTTGTGGCATCATCTTGGCACGGCTTCCGATGTTAGAGAATTTCCGATGTTTGGATTAGGGATGCTCAACCTGTATGTTACTAAGGATGAAGATTAGTAAACTGTATGTCAAAATTAAAATATGCCTGTCATTCCACAAGAAGAATTTAAAATAGTATTTATGTTTGGGGAGTAATTCTTGGTAAGAATCACGGATGTAAAAACAACTGGCCATTTCCACAGCCTCTTTCCCCTACCTGGATAAGTTCCTCTAAGAATTTCCACTCAGGCTATCGCTGTTATGTAACCTTCATGGCAAGGGTGGTTGCCTCCACCTCTTTTTCTTCTTTCCCTTGCAGCAAGATGAGCATTTCCTTAAATCCTTCCAAAAGGCAAGTCTCCTTCCACATTGCAATGGAGAGTGTGTTTGCATGTGGAATTGGGTTTCGTTGCTGGTTGCTTTGGAGCCTGAAGATGACTGTTTGCTCAGTCTACAGAGCATCTTCTCATTGGCTAGACAGATATGCACCCCTGTTTTCAGAACTTGGATTCTGGCCTTTGGATGTTGGCTGAATGTTTAGACTCTTTTGATCTCTCTGCATGTCCTATAACAGCTCTGCCAGACATGGGTTAGGGGCTGGCATCTAGGAAGAACTTGAATGTGCAAAGCGCACTTTTCTTCTGTCTTGCTACGAAAATTCAGTTTGAGAAGAGCTTCTTCTAGGATCTGAATAAGAAAATCACTCTTTTCCCTGCCTCCCCCCTTCCAAGGGCATCCCTTGGGAAGAACGGTAATAGTTTTTCTTCAGCAAAATAAGAGTTCCATGTTCGAGATGATCAGTAAACACCTTTACAGACCAATTTAAATTTCAAATCTGGGAAAGTTTAGGAGCGCCGCACTTGTGGCATTTATGCCACATCTAATCAAAATAAACAACTTAGAAAATCTTTTGGTCGCCCGATACAAACCGTAACAATTGTATCTGTGTAAAACTATCCGTAAATAATTGCCCGCTGCCCTCTTCTCCAGCCCCCTCTCTCCAGGGAGGCAAACTTTGAACTTTATTTTTCCGTTTCCCATAGCTTGATTATTGGGGACAAACGTGACAGTGCTCCAAGTTGATATTTATCGCCCGAAACTTAGTCAATGTGGGATAAACAATGTGAGAGTTGAGTTACTTTTGACTCGGCCACAAACATCTCTGTACCTTGAAGCATGCCAAAAAGGATCTAAAATATGATTGTCATATTTATACTTGCGTGTTTACAGCTTCTATTTGGAGTTTGAGGAATTTACCCAGAGTGGCAGTAGTTAAAATGTCTTCTCTAACGTGTTATTAAAAGCACTTGCTTTGGACTTGTCTAAACACCATAAAAATTAACGGAACAGTACGGGAGAGGCGAAATCTGAGTTTATTCTGCAATTCAGATCGCATGTATTAAGAGAGACTTTGACTCTGATTATTCAAAGATTTTCCTGGACTGTTGGCAAGGATTTCAGAAAAGCATTTTTCTGATCACTGTTTTTTTCTCTTTGCCTCCCTCCGGTCTCACCCAAGACTGCTTTTGCTTGTAGTCACTCAGAATATCTAACACTCTCCAAAACAGTCAGCCTTTTAACTCTCCCATCCCCACTTAGATTAGCCCATCTACGGCAGCCAGTAGCATTTGGGGGAATAAATATTCTCTTAAGACTTTTCTGTGTGCCAGGCAACTATCTGCAGGGCATTTTGCACCCACTACTTTTAAATCTCATAGCAACCCTGCTGCTCCTACTTTAGAGATGAAAATCTGGTGGTTGAGGGCGGTGCCTGTGGCTCAAGGAGTAGGGCACCAGCCCCATATACCGGAGGTGATGGGTCCAAACCCGACCCTGGCCAAAAATTGCAAAAAAAAATCTGATGGTTGAGAGATAAGGACTTGCCCCAAACCAAGCAGGAATTGTGATTCAAACCTGGGTCTCCCTACCTCTAAGCCTTTGCATTTTCTATAGCCCCCTTGCCTCATAAAGAGTAGCGATAAAAGTCCTCTAGTTTGGACGGGTATGCCGAGGATACCAGACCTTTTCGTGTTTTATTTCCTTGGGCTCTGTCTACAAGTTAACCTTGGCAAAGACGCTGTCATATCCCCAACCCAGCCCAACTCAAGAGCAGGTCATCTTTGGAAGGGTTTGGTGTCTGCAATTCTAACCCTCACACCGCACCAATTTTTTTAGGGGATAACGGATGTTATTAAGACCTTCCAAAAGGGACAGATTTTGCAAGTTGGGGAAGATGGGCATATAAGGGAATGCACAAGAGGCTGCATTAGTCAAGAACAGCAAAAGGCAATTGAGGATACGAAATACACTACACTGGATGGCGTATGGAAGTTGTTGATCACCAACTCCCGTTAACACAGACGCTTTTAGGAAGTACATCCCTTTTAGAAATGAATGAGGATAAATACAGCATCCCTCACTCTTTTGAGGGAGAGAGGGGAATGGATTCTAGGTATTTCACCAGGAGTTACAGAGAGTATGTGAAGCATGTGAACCTTAAGGATTTCACTGTGTGGAAAGTGTTCAGAATTCTGACCTCTGGGTAGCTGGAGACCCAGGCAGTCTAAAAACGAGATGTCAGTTGGCAGCTGTGGCACTTTCACAAGTGCAAGCTGTGTGTCCTGAGTGCCTGCCCCAACCCCCTCTGTGTGCACCAGGACGCAACCTTCTGGCCAGGAAAGGTTATGGCCTGGGAGTGAGAACCTTTTAGGATCTATGTACTTGGGCAGGTAATTGACCACTCTTTGATCATTGCTCGTTAATCACAACTTAATAAACATTCTCAATTGTTTCTGGGGCTGGCTCGCCTCAAAAAAGAAGCTGCCTCTGCATATGAATATTTGTTGACTAAATAATTAAGGAAAGAGCTCCCCTCGTCAGCAAAGGGAGCCGAGGCAGACAGAAGGTACATTCTCCAAGAAAAACCAGGAAACTAGAGAGAAGACAGAGGCAGCAAATATGGAGACATCAGAGGTCTGCTCGCTGGTTACTCTGATCTCTTTTTACACTACCAGGACTTTTAACCATGAAACCACCTGCACACAGCTCCGGTCGAGCCTGTTTGGACCACTGCTTGCACCTGCTTCGTGTCCGCAGACTGTGCTGAGAGCAGGCCTGAGCCAGGCTGCGGTGGGGTCCACGATCTTCAGAAAGCAATGGCAGCTGTGTCCCCCTGGCCCGCCAGAGTCCCTGCGACAGGAGTGAGTGGAGATGACCATTGTGTGGCCGGACCACCAAAAACAAGTTAGGATTTCAGCAGAGGACCCCGGCGCCTTGCTGATCCTCCCATGGGGAGTCGCTCATTCACACACCCCGGTCCCAAATGCCACGGGGGTGGGGCTGAGGATGGGCCTCCTGCTCTACACAGGAAAACATCACTTCTGCTTTGCTACTGCAGCTTGGATTACGGGTTCTCCCACCGAAAGAGAAGGTTATAGGGTTTAGGGAGGGGGAGTGTTCAGGAGACGGAGGCAGCTGTAGTTACCAACACCTTGCTGCAACCGATAAGCAAAGAACATCCCCAAAGCTGCTCACTCATTTCAAAAGGCGGGGTAATTGCCTTTCCTTCTCCTGAGGCTCAGGAGCTGTTAACTTCATTTCTTTTTTCCTCCGTATCATATTCAGCAGAGCCATGTGATAAGCTGGAAGTGATTATTGCTGAAGTATGAAAAATATAGACTTAATTAAGTAGGACATCTAAGAGCACATTTATACCATATTTGGAGAAAAAAGGAATGAGGGACTGGCCCATTCAGATACCTGAATATATAGAGGGTGTATGCAAATGTGGTAGAGAGGAGGCTCAGACAGAAACCCCAGCTCCATTTCAATATTTCCACACTTGTCACCTAACCTGTCTGGTCCATGTCACTCTTGGGCAGTAGAAAGAGAAGGAAGAGATTGGGGCAGAGGGAGGTTTAAGAAGTTCTTTCAATGTCCTCATATCCAGCCTCCACCTGCTTCATCCAGGACACCTCGATGTCCCCAAGTCCACTGCATTTCTCTACACTGTGACTTTCGTGTCTCACTTATTCATCTCCGACCAATAATTCCCGCTCCATCTACACCTTCTCTTCCGCCACAGCTCTGCCAGAGGCAGGGCAATGCAGCACCATTCTGGGGGCCAAGCGTCATTGCTGCTTTCATTGGCTGAGAGAGTAGCTCACGTGATCCTGTTCTTTCTCCCTAGAGAGGCAAGACCAGCGTCAAGTGAACAGGCAGGGCAGGAGGCTCTGGGTTGGCTCCACAGGGTGACATGTAAGGCCCAGCCAGTAATGATCATCCCACCTCAACATCCTCAGAACACAGAGGTCCAAAGGGAGCTTTGGGAATACTCCTTTCCTGGTCAGCCTGTGGGTCACTGATGATCACCAGCAGCAAGTGACTTCTGCGCCCAGCCCTGGACTTGGCACAAAAAGTACAGAGAGGCATAGATGGTCAGTCTCCAGCTTCCAAGCTGAATGGGTTGCAAGCTCATCTGTTAAAAAGTCAAGAAGGCATTTTCCAATAGCAATTGTCATACCTAGGGAAGGAGGGATAGTCCCAGATAAACCAAAAAATAAGTGTATGTGATGTACATGAGGAGTTTGCAAACCTTTTCTGTAAATGGGTGGAGAGTAAATATTTTAGGCATGTGAACTAAACGGCCTCTGCCACATCTTTTCCTTCTTCTTCTTCTTTCTTTTTTTTTTTTTTCTTTTTTGGGAGGAAGAAGGCAACCCTCTAAAAGATGTAGAAATCATTCTTAGCTCAAAAAAGGAAAGAAAGGGGAAAAGAAAGGAGGGGAAACAGAGGCTGCAGGTCACATTTTGCCATTCGTGATCTGTGCCACCTCTCTGTGACAGTATAGTACAGAGGACAGGGCTAAGCAATGGTTTCTGGTGTCCAACATACAAGCATCTTTTTTTAATATGCCACGGCCACATCTCCATTTGGCTAAATTAATGTTCGCAGCCTGAATGAGTTGTTAAAGTGGCAAGTTTATATTCAGGGTTAGGGCCTGCTCCACGCACCATTGTAATTGCCTAAGCAGGTATCAGAGAAGCGGGGACTGCCCACTATCCCTCCACTGTTGTCCCCTGTAGAACTGGCAGCAGGAGCCCAGGAAAGGCCACTGGGGTTTTCAGCATTTTGCCTCCCCCAGAACAAGCTGGCTGCCTCTGAGGGTGGCAACAACAGATAGAGGCCACTTGACCAAAGCCAACCTATAATTCCTGCCAGACTCTTGGAACCAGCTGAAGTGGAGGTCCTCAGAGGCCCCCAGGGGCTTTGGAGGCCACATCTGACTCCTTAGGAAGTTGTCCAGACCATGGTGTCCTGCACCGGGGCCTTTGAGGGCCTGCTTGGGGCTCTCCAAGAAGAGTCAGGGGTACAAAAAGGGTGCTAGAGGGGACAGGCACCTTCCAAGAAACGAATGAAAGTTGAGTTTCCTCTCCTCCTCCTTTTCCTCCTTCTTCGTGTCTTTTCCTTTTCCTGTTTTTTCTTTAAGTCTGAAATTGCCTGACTAGAATAGAAATGGTGTTACTATGCAGAAATGGATTTAGCCAAAGCCTCATTTGCCTAAGCTTAGTCCATTCTCCCAGACTGAGAAGCTTCAACAGTCGAAATTTATTGCCTCATAATTGAGAGGCTGGAAGTCCAAGATCAAGGTGTTGGCTAGTTGCTTCTTCCAAGGTCTCTCTCCTTTGCTTATGGACGTCTGTCTTCTCCTTGGGTCATCACATGACCTTTCTCTGTGTCTGTCTTTGTCCTGACCTCCTCTTCCTATAAGGACCCCCGTCATATAGATTAGGGTCCACCCTCATAGCCTTATTAAACCTTAGTCATCTCTTCAATGGCCCCATCTCCAAATAAAGTCACATTGTAAGGTACTGGGGATTAGAGCTTCAATATAGGAATTTATGGGAGACCTTTAAGAACTCTTCCTTTGCTCTCTCCAGAATTCTTTCCCCAGATCAGAAATTCATGTTCAGCCCTTCCAGATCATCCCAGTCCTTCTCCAAGTTCTTACAGCAATTTCCATAAACTACACTCAGCAACTAATTCTATACTCGATTGTGATCTTCCTGTTGTTTTAATATCTAAATCTATTTAAAGTACTTTAAAGCAGACCTTGTATACACTGTACTTGTATAAGTTCTGTCCTCTCTACTAGATAGAAACTTCTGAATGGCAGGAACAGCCTGTCATTCAGTGTGCCCCATGGCAATGCTGCAGCCCCCAAGGCTTGTGCCCCCTCCTGAGCAGGCAGAGAGAAGGAAGCAGAGTAGAATGGGTGATAAGATCCAACCACAAGTTGTAGACAGGGGTCAGAGAACAGGTCCACAGGGACTTGGGAAGATCAGAAGGCTGACCTAGGAAGGCTCAGGTAGATGACCCTGGGGTTTCTGAAAAGTTGCTGTAAGATACTAGTTCAAGTTACAGAGTATAGCAGCGGAGAACCCCAGGATAGCAGCCATCTAGAGTCAGGCAGGCACATGTCAGCCTAGAGACATCTACACCCAAAAAAACAGAGCCTGTCATGACCTGAGACAGGCCCTAGACTCAAGGTTGGTGAGACAGAACAAGATGGGACCAAGCACCAATGGCAGGGCCCAATCCTGAGAACCGGGTTTTTGAGGACCCGTTGGGAGCCCTGTGGTTATGCCAGGACTCACAGCCCAGCTATTGGTGAGTTAAGGGTATTTCAATGCTGGCTCGGCACCTATAGCTCAACCGGCTAAGGCGCCAGCCACGTACACCTAAGGTGGCGGGTTCGAACCCCCAGCCCGGACCTGCCAAACAACGACAGCTGCAACCAAAAAATAGCCGGGCGTTGTGGCGGGCGCCTGTGGTCCCAGTTACTTGGGAGGTGGAGGCAAGAGACTCGCTTGAGCCCAGGAGTTGGAGGTTGCTGTGAGCTGTAATGCCACGGCACTCTACCCAGGGGGACAGCTTGAGGCTCTGTCTCAA